>CM031947.1:45569917-45629917 GCA_018749465.1 Paracanthobrama guichenoti | reverse complement strand
ACATTATGACCAGGTGAAGTGAATAACACTGATGATCTCTTCATCACGGCTCCTGTTAGTGGGTGGGATATATTAGGCAGCAAGTGAACATTTTGTCCTCAGAGTTGATGTGTTAGAAGCAGGAAAAATGGGCAAGCGTAAGGATTTGAGCGAGTTTGACAAGGGCCAGATTGTGATGGCTAGACGACTGGGTCAGAGCATCTCCAAAACTGCAGCTCTTGTGGGGTGTTCCCGGTCTGCAGTGGTCAGGATCTATCAAAAGTGCTCCAAGGAAGGAACAGTGGAGAACCGGACACAGGGTCATGGGCGGCCAAGGCTCATTGATGCACGTGGGGAGCGAAGGCTGGCCCGTGTGGTCCGATCAAACAGATGAGCTACTGGAGCTCAAACTGCTCAAGAAGTTAATGCTGGTTCTGATAGAAAGGTGTCAGAATACACAGAGCATCTCAGTTTGTTGCGTAGAACTGCATCAGAACTGGACCACGGAGCAATGGAAGAAGGTGGCCTGGTCTGATGAATCACATGTTCTTTTACATCACGTGGATGGCCGGGTGCGTGTGCGTGGCTTCCCTGGGGAACACATGGCACCAGGATGCACTATGGGAAGAAGGCGAGCCGGCGGAGGCAGTGTGATGCTTTGGGCAATGTTCTGCTGGGAAACCTTGGGTCCTGCCATCCATGTGGATGTTCCTTTGACACGTACCACCTACCTAAGCATTGTTGAGACCATGTACAGCCTTTCATGGAAACGGTATTCCCTGGTGGCTGTGGCTCTTCCAGCAGGATAATGCTCCTGACACAAAGCACAAATGCTTCAGGAATGGTTTGAGGAGCACAACAACGAGTTTGAGGTGTTGACTTGGCCTCCAAATTCCCCAGATCTCAATCCAATCAAGCATCTGTGGGATGAGCTGAACAAACAAGTCCGATCCATGGAGGCCCCACCTCGCAACTTACAGGACTTAAAGGATCTGCTGCTAACATCTTGGTGCCAGATACCACAGCACACCTTCAGGGGTCTAGAGGAGTCCATGCCTCGACGGGTCAGCAAAAGGGGGACCAACACAATATTAGAATATATCGGTGAATATAATAATAAGATAATATATATGTTTTTTCCCTTCCCCACTGGCAGATTTTTTGTCTTGTTTGAAGCAAATAAAATTGTTACATTTTTCATTAAACACAAATTAATATCATGTAATTCTGTTTCTCAAATAAATGTATCTTCTGTACAAATAACCCCAAGATATATTTATTTTGTGAAATATGAAGTCCTTTTTTCTAAAATAAATAAATAAATATACACTCACCTAAAGGATTATTAGGAACACATACTAATACTGTGTTTAACCCCCTTTCGCCTTCAGAACTGCCTTAATTCTACGTGGCACTGATTCAACAAGGTGCTGAAAGCATTCTTTAGAAATGTTGGCCCATATTGATAGGATAGCATCTTGCAGTTGATGGAGATTTGTGGGATGCACATCCAGGGCACGAAGCTCCCGTTCCACCACATCCCAAAGATGCTCTATTGGGTTGAGATCTGGTGACTGTGGGGGCCATTTTAGTACAGCGAACTCATTGTCATGTTCAAGAAACCAATTTGAAATGATTCAAGCTTTGTGAAATGGTGCATTATCCTGCTGGAAGTAGCCATCAGAGAATGGGTACATGGTGGTCATAAAGGGATGGACATGTTCAGAAACAATGCTCAGGTGGCATTTAAACGATGCCCAATTGGCACTAAGGGGCCTAAAGTGTGCTAAGAAAACATCCCCCACACCATTACACCACCGCCACCAGCCTGCACAGTGGCAACAAGGCATGATGGATCCATGTTCTCATTCTGTTTACGCCAAATTCTGACTCTACCATCTGAATGTCTCAACAGAAATCGAGACTCATCAGACCAGGCAAAATTTTTCCAGTCTTCAACTGTCCAATTTTGGTGAGCTCGTGCAAATTGTAGCCTCTTTTTCCTATTTGTAGTGGAGATGAGTGGTACCCGGTGGGGTCTTCTGCTGTTGTAGCCCATCCACCTCAAGGTTGTGCGTGTTGTGGCTTCACAAATGCTTTGCTGCATACCTCGGTTGTAACGAGTGGTTATTTCAGTCAAAGTTGCTCTTCTATCAGCTTGAATCAGTCGGCCCATTCTCCTCTGACCTCTAGCATCAACAAGGCATTTTCGCCCACAGGACTGCCGCATACTGGATGTTTTTCCCTTTTCACACCATTCTTTGTAAACCCTAGAAATGGTTGTACGTGAAAATCCCAGTAATTGAGCAGATTGTGAAATACTCAGACCGGCCCGTCTGGCACCAACAACCATGCCACGCTCAAAACTGCTTAAATCACCTTTCTTTCCCATTCTGACATTCAGTTTGGAGTTCAGATTGTCTTGACCAGGACCACACCCCTAAATGCATTGAAGCAACTGCCATGTGATTGGTTGATTAGATAATTGCATTAATTAGAAATTGAACAGGTGTTCCTAATAATCATTTAGGTGAGTGTATAATATTATATCAAAATGAAGTGGGGAAATAATACAATTATTGTATTTTTTCTTACCCCATTGGCAGATAATTTGTCGTTTTAAACAAAAAATAAATACATTTGTCAGAAAACAATAATTAATATAATGCAATTTTTCTTCTCAAATAAATGTATCTTGATGTAAGAATGTTTGGATATTTGTAAATAATAAAATAATATAATTTTTGCTGTGTATTCAACACACTTCTGTTTACTTGCTATAGTTGCATGACAAGATGTTTTGACTTTTAATCATTCATAGGAAATTAATTTGTGATAATTAAATTTTCACTAGTAAAAAGTATGACTCCATATCGTGGGAATGAATAAAAGTCCAAACGGCTTGCCGTAAGTGTGTCACATTCACAGCGAGGCCTGTGGAGTGTGTGAGCTCACAGACCTGCAGAAACACAGCCGTGTTCATCTGGAGCGTCTCCACGCGGTCACTCAGCTGCCCGAGCCCGTCCGTCAGCTCAGAGATGACCTGCTTCATACCGTCATTACTCTGAGGATCAGATGAAGCTAATGAGACACTGCTCACACACACACACACACACACACACACTGAGAAAGAGAGAAGCGAACCCCTGACAGAGCGTCCCGCAGCTCCACGGCCGACAGACGGATGTGCTCCAGTTTATCAGTATGTTCTCGGAGTCTGTCCTCCAGCTCCAGCATCATCATCAGACCTTCATCAGCCTTCAGCGCACGCCTGCCAGACATTCCTCTCTCACACACACACACACACACACACACACAGTCACTCGGCTCATTGGATTACGCTCTCAGCTGCCAATCGGACGGAAGCTTGTATCCACCACTGAATAAAAAAAAAAGTAATGGTGATTTTATAATCTTTAATTCTGACCTTTTCTCGCAGCATTGCAAGATATAAACTCGCAGTTGTGAGTTATAGTCAGAATTACTTATTTACATAATTACTTTTTTATTATTGGCGGAAACAAGCTTCCATACAGGAAATGCCAGCACAATCAGAATTGCACACTTTTTTTTTAAATCCCTCAATTCTGACTTTTTACTCGCAATAGCAAATATTCCTCAGAATTGCGACTTTATTCCTCAGAATTATGACTTTATTTCTCAGAATTGCGACTTTATTCCTCAGAATTACGACTTTATTTCTCAGAATTACGACTTTATTCCTCAGAATTGCGACTATTTTTAGAATTGTGACTTTATTCCTCAGAATATCGTCGCAACTTTGAGAAAGTCACAGTTCTGAGAAATAAAGTCGTAATTCTGAAAAATGAAGTCATAATTCTGAAAAATAAAGTCGCAATTCTGAGAAATAGTCGCAATTCTAAAAATAGTCGCAATTCTGAGGAATAAAGTCGCAATTCTGAGAAATAGTCGCAATTCTGAGGAATAAAGTCGCAATTCTGAGGAATAGTCGCAATTCTGAGAAATAGTCGCAATTCTGAGGAATAAAGTCGCAATTCTGAGAAATAGTCGCAATTCTAAAAATAGTCGCAATTCTGAGAAATAAAGTCGCAATTCTGAGAAATAAAGTAGTAATTCTGAGGAATAAAGTAGTCATAATAAAGTTGCAATTCTGAGAAATAAAGTTGCTAAAGTCGCAATTCTGGGAAATAAAGTCGCAATTCTGAGGAATACACAACTTTATTCCTCAGAATTGCGACTTTATTCCTCAGAATTGCGACTTTATTCCTCAGAATTACGACTTTATTCCTCAGAATTACGAATTTTGCAACTTTATTCCTCAGAATTGCAAGATTTGTGACTTTATTCCTCAGAATTACGACTTTATTCCTCAGAATTACGAATTTTGCAACTTTATTCCTCAGAATTGCAAGATTTGCGACTTTATTCCTCAGAATTGCGACTTTATTCCTCAGAATTACGAATTTATTCCTCAGAATTGCGACTTTTGCGACTTTATTCCTCAGAATTACGAATTTTGTGACTTTATTCCTCAGAATTACGACTTTTGCGACTTTATTCCTCAGAATTGCGACTTTTGCGACTTTATTCCTCAGAATTGCGACTTTTGTGACTTTCTTCCTCAGAATTGCGACTTTTGTGACTTTCTTCCTCAGAATTATGACTTTTGTGACTTTCTTCCTCAGAATTACGACTTTTGTGACTTTCTTCCTCAGAATTGCAACATTTGCGACTTTATTCCTCAGAATTGCGACTTTTGCGACTTTATTCCTCAGAATTACGAATTTTGTGACTTTATTCCTCAGAATTACGACTTTTGCGACTTTATTCCTCAGAATTGCAACTTTATTCCTCAGAATTGCGACTTTATTCCTCAGAATTGCGACTTTTGCGACTTTATTCCTCAGAATTGCGACTTTTGTGACTTTATTCCTCAGAATTGCGACTTTATTCCTCAGAATTGCGACTTTATTCCTCAGAATTGCGACATTTGCGACTTTATTCCTCAGAATTACGAATTTTGCGACTTTATTCCTCAGAATTGCGACTTTTGCGACTTTATTCCTCAGAATTACGACTTTTGTGACTTTATTCCTCAGAATTGCAACATTTGCGACTTTATTCCTCAGAATTACGACTTTATTCCTCAGAATTGCGACTTTATTCCTCAGAATTGCGACTTTTGCGACTTTATTCCTCAGAATTACGAATTTTGTGACTTTATTCCTCAGAATTGCGACTTTATTCCTCAGAATTGCGACTTTTGCGACTTTATTCCTCAGAATTACGAATTTTGTGACTTTATTCCTCAGAATTGCGACTTTTGTGACTTTATTCCTCAGAATTGCGACTTTATTCCTCAGAATTACGACTTTTGCGACTTTATTCCTCAGAATTACGACTTTATTCCTCAGAATTGCAACTTTTGCGACTTTATTTCTCAGAATTGCAACTTTTGCGACTTTATTCCTCAGAATTGCGACTTTATTCCTCAGAATTGCAACTTTTGCGACTTTATTCCTCAGAATTGCGACTTTATTTCTCAGAATTGCAACTTTTGCGACTTTATTCCTCAGAATTGCGACTTTATTCCTCAGAATTGCAACTTTTGCGACTTTATTCCTCAGAATTGCGACTTTATTTCTCAGAATTGCAACTTTTGCGACTTTATTCCTCAGAATTGCGACTTTATTCCTCAGAATTGCAACTTTTGCGACTTTATTTCTCAGAATTGCGACTATTCCTCAGAATTGCAACTTTTGCGACTTTATTCCTCAGAATTGCGACTTTATTCCTCAGAATTGCAACTTTTGCGACTTTATTCCTCAGAATTGCGACTTTATTTCTCAGAATTGCAACTTTTGCGACTTTATTCCTCAGAATTGCGACTTTATTCCTCAGAATTGCGACTTTATTCCTCAGAATTGCGACTTTATTCCTCAGAATTGCAACTTTTGCGACTTTATTCCTCAGAATTGCGACTTTATTCCTCAGAATTGACTTTATTCCTCGAATTTACTTTATTCCTCAGAATTGCGACTTTATTCCTCAGAATTGCAACTTTTGCGACTTTATTCCTCAGAATTGCGACTTTATTCCTCAGAATTGCGACTTTATTTCTCAGAATTGCAACTTTTGTGACTTTATTCCTCAGAATTGCGACTTTATTCCTCAGAATTGCGACTTTATTCCTCAGAATTGCGACTTTATTCCTCAGAATTGCAACTTTTGCGACTTTATTTCTCAGAATTACGACTTTATTCCTCAGAATTGCAACTTTTGCGACTTTATTCCTCAGAATTGCGACTTTATTCCTCAGAATTGCAACTTTGCGACTTTATTATTCTCAGAATTGCGACTTTATTTCTCAGAAAAACTTTTGCGACTTTATTCCTCAGAATTGCGACTTTATTCCTCAGAATTGCAACTTTTGCGACTTTATTTCTCAGAATTGCGACTATTCCTCAGAATTGCAACTTTTTTTGCGACTTTATTCCTCAGAATTGCGACTTTATTCCTCAGAATTGCAACTTTTTTGCGACTTTATTCCTCAGAATTGCGACTTTATTTCTCAGAATTGCAACTTTTGCGACTTTATTCCTCAGAATTGCGACTTTATTCCTCAGAATTGCGACTTTATTCCTCAGAATTGACTTTATTCCTCAGAATTGCAACTTTTATTCCTCAAATTATTCTCAGAATTGCGACTTTATTCCTCAGAATTGCACTTTATTCCTCAGAATTGCGACTTTATTCCTCAGAATTGCAACTTTTGCGACTTTATTCCTCAGAATTGTGCGACTTTATTCCTCAGAATTGCGACTTTATTTCTCAAATTGCAACTTTTGTGACTTTATTCCTCAGAATTGCAACTTTATTCCTCAGAATTGCGACTTTATTCCTCAGAATTGCAACTTTTTGCGACTTTATTCCTCAGAATTTGCGACTTTATTCCTCAGAATTGCAACTTTATTCCTCAGAATTGCAACTTTGACTTTATTCCTCAGAATTGCGACTTTATTCCTCAGAATTGCAACTTTATTCCTCAGAATTGCAACTTTTGCGACTTTATTCCTCAGAATTGAACTTTTGCGACTTTATTCCTCAGAATTGCGACTTTATTCCTCAGAATTGCAACTTTTGTGACTTTATTCCTCAGAAGAATTGCGACTTTATTCCTCAGAATTGCGACTTTATTCCTCAGAATTGCAACTTTTGTGACTTTATTCCTCAGAATTGCGACTTTATTCCTCAGAATTGCAACTTATTCCTCAAATTGCAACTTTTGCGACTTTATTCCTCAGAATTGCGACTTTATTCCTCAGAATTGCAACTTTGTGACTTTATTTCTCAGAATTCCTCAGAATTGACTTTATTTCTCAGAATTGCAAACTTTATTCCTCCAAATTGCGACTTTATTCCTCAGAAGTGCGACTTTATTCCTCAAATTTATTCCTCAGAATTGCAACTTTTGCGACTTTATTCCTCAGAACTTTTGCGACTTTATTTCTCAGAATTGCAACTTTATGACTTTATTCCTCAGAATTGCGACTTTATTCCTCAGAATTATGACTTTATTTCTCAGAATTGCAACTTTATTCCTTGTGACTTTATTCCTCAGAATTGCGACTTTATTCCTCAGAATTGCTTTGACTTTATTCCTCAGAATTGCAAACTTTATTCCTGAATTGACTTTATTCCTCAGAATTGCGACTTTACTTTACTTTATTCCTCAGAATTGCAACTTTTTGACTTTATTCCTCAGAATTGCGACTTTTTATTTCTCAGAATTGCAACTTTTGCGACTTTATTCCTCAAATTGCGACTTTATTCCTCAGAATTATGACTTTATTCCTCAGAAGACTTTATTTCTCAGAATTGCAACTTTTGTGACTTTATTCCTTGCGACTTTATTCCTCAGAATTGCGACTTTATTCCTCAGAATTGTGACTTTATTCCTCAGAATTGCGACTTTATTCCTCAGAATTGCGACTTTATTCCTCAGAATTATGACTTTATTCCTCAGAATTGCGACTTTATTCCTCAGAATTATGACTTTATTCCTCAGAATTGCGACTTTATTCCTCAGAATTATGACTTTATTTCTCAGAACTGAGTTAAGTTCCAGTGCCCATATATATCACACACTGCTAAAATTACATGAGTTATGATGTTGTTCTAAATAAGTGTTATAAGTATCAGTGTTTCTGAATATGATGACGTTCATCCATGCGTTAGCAGTCACACAAACACTGTAAAAAATGTTTTTGAAACTGTAAAGATTATTGTGTTTTACAAGCAATGGTATTTCAGGCGTTCCGCGTCAAACCTCCAGGTTACTAGTCGTTTCTTTGTAATTATTTGTAATTATTTGAAATTATTGACAATTTTCGAGTGAAAATGATTTCAAAGCCATTTTTCCAGTGCAGAGAGAGAGAAAACAAAAACTGCATCCACGCAAAAGCCAATCGAGCGCCTGTCGCTTTTTCAGAAACATGCACGAACGAGCTGAACGTTTATTCGCGAAGATGATCGCCTTCGAATCGAACGGAAACTAAAATCACGTTAAAGATTCATTAGATACCGCGAACGCACGCGATAACGAGATCAGACCTGCCCTAAACACACACACACACACACACACTCTCTCTCTCTCTCTCACACACACACACACACACACGAGAAATCGCGTCCAAAGTTCGAGTCGGATCCAGTCGCGTTAAATAGAGCTGATACTCACTGTAGTCCGACCGGATCTTCTTCTCTTCTGTAGATCCGGAGCTCACGGGGAAAAATGCGCGGAATTCACTCACCGAGCCACGTCATCACCGGACCACCAACACACACACACACACACACACGCGCACACACAGAGAGGGAGAGAGTGAGTGTAGATCTTTGCGCATTGCTGTGTGTGTGTGAGAGTGTGTGTGTACGTGTGTGTGAGTGAGTGAGTGAGTGTGAGTGTGTGAGCGTGTGTGTGAGCGTGAGTGTGAGTGTGTGTGCGTGTGTGTGTGAGTGTGTGTGTGCGAGCGTGTGTGTGTGTGTGTGTGTGTGAGTGTGAGTGAGTGAGTGAGTGTGTGTGAGTGAGTGAGTGCGTATGTGTGAGTGTGTGTGAGTGAGTGAGTGAGTGCGTGTGTGTGAGCGTGAGTGAGTGTGTGTGTGTGCGTGTGAGCGTGTGTGTGAGCGTGAGTGTGTGTGCGTGTGTGTGAGTGAGTGAGTGTGAGTGTGTGAGCGTGTGTGTGAGCGTGAGTGTGAGCGTGAGTGTGTGTGAGTGAGTGTGAGTGTGTGTGTGTGTGTGTGTGTGTGTGAGTGTGTGTGTGTGTGTGTGGTGAGTGCGTGTGTGTGCGTGTGTGTGTGAGTGTGTGTGTGCGTGTGAGCGTGTGTGTGAGCGTGAGTGTGTGTGAGAGTGTGTGTGTGTGCGTGCGTGTGTGTGTGTGAGTGAGTGAGTGTAAGTGCGTGTGTGTGAGCGTGAGTGAGTGAGTGTGTGTGTGTAAGTGCGTGTGTGTGAGCGTGAGTGAGTGAGTGAGTGAGTGTGTGTGTGTGTGTGTGTGTGTGTGTGTGTGTGTGTGTGTGTGTGTGTGTGTGTGTGAGTGTGTGTGTGTGTGTGTGTGTGTGTGTGTGTGAGTGAGTGAGTGAGTGTAAGTGCGTGTGTGTGAGCGTGAGTGAGTGTGTGTGTGTGTGTGTGTGTGTGTGAGTGTGAGTGTGTGTGTGTGTGTGTGTGTGTGAGTGTGTGTGTGTGAGTGTGTGTGTGTGTCTGTGTGTGTGTGTGTGAGTGAGTGAGTGTGTGAGCGTGTGTGTGAGCGTGTGTGTGAGCGTGAGCGTGAGTGAGTGAGTGTGTGAGAGTGTGTGTGTGCGCGTGTGTGTGTGTGTGTGTGTGTGCGTGTGTGTGTGTGTGTGTGTGTGTGTGTGTGTGTGTGTGTGTGTGTGAGTGTGTGAGTGTGAGTGAGTGAGTGTGTGTGCGTGAGTGAGTGTGTGTGTGTGTGTGTGTGAGTGTGTGTGAGTGCGAGTGTGTGTGTCTGTGTGTGTGTGTGTGTGAGAGTGTGTGTGAGTGAGTGAGTGAGTGTGTGTGTGAGTGAGTGAGTGAGTGAGTGAGTGAGTGAGTGAGTGAGTGAGTGTGTGTGTGTGTGTGTGTGTGTGTGTGTGTGTGTGTGTGTGAGTGAGTGAGTGAGTGAGTAGGCCAGTCCACCTCCTCCTCCATCACCCTGAGTGTGGGAGCTCCACAGGGCTGTGTCCTGAGCCCCCTGCTCTACTCTCTCTACACGCATGACTGTTTGTCCACACACAGCTCCACCTCTATCATCAAATTTGCTGATGATACTGTTGTCCTGGGCCTCATTTCCAACAACAATGAGACGGCATACTTGGACGAGGTGGAGCATCTAACATCATGGTGCCAGGACAACTGTCTCTCTCTGAATGTTGGCAAGACCAAAGAAATGATTGTGGACTTCAGGAAGAGACAGCAACGGACATACTCCCCCTCATGATCAGCGGGTCACCAGTAGAGAGAGTGAGCAGCTTCAAGTACCTGGGAGTAAACATCTCCGAGGACCTGACCTGGACTGCTCACATTCAGACACAGGTGAAAAAAAGCCAGGCAAAGACTGTACCACCTGCGCCAGCTGAGGAAATTCAGGGTTTCACCAGCTATCCTGAAAACTTTCTATTTAGGGGCGATAGAAAGTGTTTTAACTCAGTGCATCACAGCGTGGTATGGGAACAGCACCAGTCATGACCGCAAAGCCCTGCAAAGAGTAGTGCGCTTATCCGAGCGTATCTCAGGGTCAGCTCTCCCGTCTCTGCAGGGCGTCTACACCAAAGCGCTGCAAAGGTAGAGCTACTAAGATCATCAAGGACTCTAATCACCCTGCAAACCCTCATTTCACGCTGCTGCCATCTGGTAAGCGCTTCCGAAGCCTGATGGCCAAAACTGAGAGACTCAGGAGGAGCTTCTTCCCCCAGGCCATCAGACTCCTGAACTCAGTCACTTAACATCACGTGACTTCACGTCAGGATAAACATCGATACACTGACATTGCACTGCACTTTCTGTTCTCGTTGTTACTGTGTAACAACCTGTTATAAACCTGTTTGCACATTATACTCTTATACATTTGTTAACCACATATTTATAAGTCTACAGTTTACTCACTGCACAGTTTACTCCACTTCTTTATTCTTATACTTTATTATTTATAATTCTACAGATATATATATATATAGTACTTTTTTATTCTATTTCTGTATAATTTCCTCCTTGTGTTTTTAACTGTGAATTTGCACTGTCCATGGAGCGGACCTGTTTACATTTCACTGCCGGTTGTATATTCTGTATATAACTGTGTGTGTGACAAATAAAACTCTTGAATCTTGAGAACTTCCCTGAGTGGCGTAGATGCAGAATAATTTTTTTTAGTCTTAATAAAAATATTTTTCTAAACTTGGGCAATTATTGTTTACTTACAATATTTGTTCATTTAAAATGTAATTATAATTTAAAATATTTTGTTGAAAAAAAAAATGAAAAAAAAGTTAATTTAAGACAGATCATATTTGCATTTATAACACTATTCTGTACGCGATCAATGCTGCGCTTGTGCTTGGAGCACTGGGATCGCTAGACAAGAGCTTAATGATGAAACCTCATTTTTCACTTGTAGTGAATAACACTGATGATCTCTTCATCACGGCTCCTGTTAGTGGGTGGGATATATTAGGCAGCAAGTGAACATTTTGTCCTCAAAGTTGATGTGTTAGAAGCAGGAAAAATGGGCAAGCGTAAGGATTTGAGTGAGTTTGACAAGGGCCAGATTGTGATGGCTAGACGACTGGGTCAGAGCATCTCCAGAACTGCAGCTCTTGTGGGGTGTTCCCGGTCTGCAGTGGTCAGGATCTATCAAAAGTGCTCCAAGGAAGGAACAGTGGTGAACCGGACACAGGGTCATGGGCGGCCAAGGCTCATTGATGCACGTGGGGGGGGCGAAGGCTGGCCCGTGTGGTCGATCAAACAGGCGAGCTACTGGAGCTCAAACTGCTCAAGAAGTTAATGCTGGTTCTGATAGAAAGGTGTCAGAATACACAGAGCATCTCAGTTTGTTGCGTATGGGGCGGCAAAGCGCTGACCAGTCAGGGTGCCCATGCTGACCCCTGTCCACCGCCGAAAGCACCAACAGTGGCACGTGAGCACCAGAACTGGACCACGGAGCAATGGAAGAAGGTGGCCTGGTCTGATGAATCACGTGTTCTCTTACATCACGTGGATGGCCGGGTGTGTGTGCGTGGCTTCCCTGGGGAACACATGGCACCAGGATGCACTATGGGAAGAAGGCGAGCCGGCGGAGGCAGTGTGATGCTTTGGGCAATGTTCTGCTGGGAAACCTTGGGTCCTGCCATCCATGTGGATGTTCCTTTGACACGTACCACCTACCTAAGCATTGTTGAGACCATGTACAGCCTTTCATGGAAACGGTATTCCCTGGTGGCTGTGGCTCTTCCAGCAGGATAATGCTCCTGACACAAAGCACACCTTCAGGGGTCTAGTGGAGTCCATGCCTCAAAGGTGGTCATAATGTTATGCCTGCTATGTGTGGCGAGCCTGAGTATAGTTTTACACATCAGCCCAGTGTATTCTTCAATGTTAGAGATACGCAGAGTCAGGATTTTTCCAAACATTAATCCGACAATAAATGTGGCACACCCAGAGTCTCTTTTCTGGCTCTGCTAGTAGTAGTAAGTTTAATTATAAATATTAGTGCAAAATATAGTTTATAATACCATTCAAATTTGATGTTTGGATTTAAATGTTTTGGTAGATTTTTATGAGTGAGTCATTGAATCATTCACTCAAGAGATTCGTTCAAAAACATTGATTTATTACTGGATGAATCAACGTTTTTATGAACAAATCTCTGGAGTGAATGATTCAATGACTCACTCTGTGTATATTCGTTATCTTGGGTGAATCGTGATCTGGATTAGTTCACAACACTAGAGTTGGGAAGTTAATGTGTGAGTGAGAAACAGCATTCGTTATGCTGTGTGTGGTTGCATTGGTCCATATACAATGATAAAAGGGATTTCAGATCAATAACTGCACACGGTTCATGGGAACACAAACAATGATCCGTCTTTGAAAAAAGCACAATCTGCTTTATTTCGCTCTTGTTGAGATCACTTTCCAATAAAAGGGCAAATATGGTCACACATTTAATAGGATAAACAACACTGAGTGATAAATATCTGCAGGGAAAACAGACCCCTAAAAATAAAACGGAAAAGTGAGAAAAACCAGCACTGGCCCTTTAAATACAAGTCTAACAAACGCCAAAGGGCAATAATGAGTCTGTACAGATATTCAGAAGCAAATGAACCCCTAAAGTAACCATGAGCACTGGAGAAATCATTCAGAAAGGCATTTCAAATGTGCAACAAATCACCCAAAGGGAAACGGACGAGTTGCAGTAATGCTGGGATATCAATGAACACTGACGGGTCGAGTTCTGTACAGCGGTGATGAAGCACTGTCCAAACGAGACGTGATCCCATCTACAACCGTTCAGACGCACATTTGGACCCTGATCGTTACTGAAAGGCTGTTTATTGCTCGTGACGGACGCACGCGAGAACTGGAGCTCAAAGCAGGAGGAGAAGGGTTCGAGGAGCAAACACACTGTAACGGTTTCCAATCGGCTGCCCATCAACACACACACACACGCCGTCACTCCAGCGCCGTCATGCAACACCTCTTTACACAACACATGAAACAGCTGTAAAATAAGAGTTCGGAAAAGATGCTCCATGTTTGGATAGAATAAATCCTCAAATCTGGGTTTAAACTGTTTTTATTGAATAAAAGGTGTTCTTTAATAATAGAGCAAATAGGCATGATTACTAAAAGAAGTTAAAACTCCATGGTACCCAGTAAAAATGACTAAAGCCTCACACTGGAGCACATGTCAATCAAAACCTGGAGTCCAATCAGCTGGCTCGGTTTGGCAATGTGGGCGGGGCGTGGAGATGCGCTGCTTGTTTTTTGTTTGCAAACTTTGATGGAGAGAGAGAGCGACTCTTTTGAACCGTTATTCTTCGCGTGAAAATGTCAAATAAAAATGTAAATAAATAAAGCTGATCTTGAAAAGTCTGCGCAGAACAGTCCAAAACTATTGTGTCTATTCATATATATATAGTATACATTTATATATAGATATTCATATCTCTCTATGTGATGTTTATTAATGTGTTCCAATCGATTGTGGGGTCGTGATCCGGTGCGTCAGTCCAGTGGGGTGTCCGACAGACAGCCGTGTCATGTGATCATGAGGTCCATTATCAGGCTTTGCCTTCCTCCACTTTGACCGACTGTGGTTTGATGGCTCCGGTTCGAGCAGCTTTGACCTGTGCTGACGGCAGCTGCTCCTGAAGCTTGCTGGGAATCGCTGAAGAGCTTGTGGCGTCGCCGGCGGCCTGACACGCATCACGCAGAGCCTTCGCCTGTACCGGACACACACACTTCATTAACACCCCCTCGAACAACAGCTACAGTCGCCATGCATGACAGACGGACACATTTACAGGAGGAATTTAGTATCAGAAGTGCTGCAAGTTTCCAAAGCATCGGTTTCTCTAAGTCACATTTTCACTACACATCACACTGCTCAATTAACAATTACAGTCGCATGTTTATTTAGAGACAGTACTGTATGTCGTTCAGATCTCTCGATAACACATGCTGAAAATCCAAACACAAGATTAGGGCTGGGCGATATGACTGCGGTCCAGCACTGAAGGTGTTGTATTGTAATCTCTCGAGTCTACGGCCGCCCATAGAACCGCTTACGGGGAAGTTATGAAATCTGGCACACTGTTAGAGGACTGGCCCAACATTACCTACACCAATTTTGGAGTCTCTAACTCAAGATTTTACTAAGATCTGAACAAACGCGTTTACTTGCCGAGTGTCTCGACCACATGACCACTACACAGTCAGTGAGAAGCGTTCGAGTAGGCGGAGAGGTCTCGGGTACGGCGAGTTCATTCAGCCAGATGAAACCGCGCGGACTTCACACTAGCGTGCCACTCAGGAGAAACACTGAGCCACAGCGATCCGGTTAGAATACTTTTCTTTCAACCAATAATTCAACATTTATCACTGATTTACTGTGGTAACACTGCCTGTAACTATGGTAACACCGCCTGTAACTATGGTACTTCGTCAAAAATGTAGCTTAAGATCTCATTTTATTTTATTAATGCATTAAATGAGTAATAGAGGCCAAATTACAGAATTCTGTCATAATCTCGCAGTTGTGCATTTATATTAAATGCGTTTATAGACTGAATGCCATAAAGCCTGTCTAGATATAGAAGCTATTATACACCATATATTACAACAGTTTACCTGTGATCTAAATCCAACTAAAGTTTCACCCTTTAAAAACTTGGTTGTTCATTGTTACAGATACGGTTTGTGTAGCTACTGTCAGCTCACGCTTTTGTCAAATCTGTAATGCTACAAAAAACCAAACGTTATATTACATCTGTATAATGCCAGAAGAGGAACCGCCGCATTGCATCTCCGCAATAACGATTTTTGCTTTTAACTTCCACTTATATATCCACTTTTGTCTCAAAGGCTTGTTTTTTTGGGGGTCGACAACTTATAAAAACGTAGTGCCCTGAAGGAACCTGAGAAGTTGAGCCAGCGCCACCTAGTGGTGAAATCAAATATTCATATGCTTATAACTCTGGGTGTGGTGAACTTATTTTCCTGGCAGTCACCTCCTCAGACTCCCGAATCCTTGCCGAGTCCAACAAAACCAAACATGCTAGGTTTCGCCTTATGGTTTGTTCAACATTGTGATTTAGTGTTTAACAAACTTTCGCAAATATCTTCGAAACCGTTAGTCCGATCGAGACGAAACCACAGTAGTAATAGAAGAATCATAGCGGGTTGACTAAATGGTCAAATGTCAAAATTTTGATAGTAAGCGGCAAAAAAATGCAATCAAAGTCGGTGTGGGATCTTTTTTATATGTTCATAAATACCAATGTCTATAACTCCTAAACGAAATGAGATATTTACACTAAATTAGATACACTTATGAATGGGGGCACTGAGGACACACACAAAAAGAACAGTGGGAGTGCGCCACTTGGTGGCGCTATAATTAAAACATGAAATTAGCTCTATACAACTCAATGCATTTATGGGTTTTCAATCTTTCTGCTTAAAATGGTCTCAATGTCTTTACTCATGTTTGCAGCTGGTCTGCCGCTAGCGCCCTTGTTTGCTTCTGTTCACTGCTTACAGCAATATTTTCTACTATTTTCATTATTTCTTCCATATGGTCCAATTCCGATATTTAAAGCATTAGTTCACTTCAACATTGAAATGTCCTGATGGTTTCCTCACCCCGTCTCATCCCAGATGTTCATGTCTTTCTTTCTTCAGTGGAAATTAAGTTTTTTGAGGAAAACATTCCAGGATTTTTCTCCACATAATGGACTTCAGTGGGAACCAACGGCTGAAGGTCCAGATCAATGCAGTATTGTGCACTTCACAATATTTTCCTCAAAAAACTTCATTTCTTTTCCACTGAAGAAAGAAAGACATGAACATCTAGGATGAGACGGGGGTGAGGAGATTTAATAAAAAACTAAAAAAAGACTTGGACAGCTCGAGAGACATCTATGGTCTCACTCCAGTCTATGGGAAATTAGCCCATTTCCAATTATTATTGAGAGTTAACAATGCTTTCAAGTTCACACCCCCACCTCGCCCGCCCGCAACCCCAAAAAAAAAAAAAAAAAAAAAAACTCATTGAATCTACACAATTGACATAAATGACAATGATTAAAACGGCGAATTTCACTGAAAAGTGACTAGTGTGCCGTCATGAAGTAAATCACCATCGCCATTAATCGCCCAGCCCTAATCGAGCTCATCAGCGCCACTCGAGTCAGAACAAACATCAGGCTTTAATCATAAACAAAGCTTCATTCAGAGGAAAATGACAATGAAAATAAGAAAGGAGAAGTGCATTAAATGGAATTACCTATGATCACAGTGGGTGGCTCACCTTCATCCCGTCCTCAGGGCCCTTCCCAGCAGGCTCAGGGTTGGAGGGGGGCGTGGAGTGGGGCGGCTCGCGCCCGGGGTACGGCGGCGAGCGGATGATGACGGTCTTGTTGACCTGCATGACGGGCCGCTGGATGGGGTTGGGGAAGAGGCCGCTGGTGGGGGGTCTCATGTGCATGACCATGCTGCCCTGAGGGGCCGACACCTGCCGCAGAACACAGACCGGTCGGCCACATGAACCATGAGCTTTACTAAAGCAGTGAGGCGCTGGAGGCTGTGCGGTGAATACCTGCTGTGCGTAATGTCCTGGGAGAGAGACGACCGTGGCAGGGGCTCCGGGTCCAGACGGTTTCCCACTAGGACTGGCTGAACCGGGCCTGATGGCCAACAGAGGACTCAATGAGCAAACACACGCACAGGGATGACTGACACACAGTGTTTATTTTATTACAATGATTTATTCCAGTTCTTAAGATGTAGGTCTAATAGGACACACACACACACAGAGTAACGTTCCAGGAGTGACAATACATTTCAGTACGGAAGTGAATCCTCTAAATTATCATCTAGTGTCTGTACGAAACTGTGATGATTGACGGGATGGTATTCGCTATATATTACCAAAGTAAGAATGTAACGGTAGACGCATTCGTACCAAACTGTTTTGGTGCAGGGCTTCCAGTGCGGTGCACTTGTGTACAGAACGGCACCGAATGCAATCTGTAACAGTCACAGAATAAACATGACTGAACATCTGAAGGTGTGTTGAGGATACATCACAACTGAAGCGCATCATATGTGGTGTAATCGCTCAATCAGTGTCTCAACGGCGGAGAGACGGCAATAAAACAGCTGGAGAACAATGAGCATCACATTTACCTCAGGAGTCCTTCAGTGTCCACAGCTGAGAGTTCACCAGAGAAATCAGCTCTCACTGAATATATGACCTATATGAGCCTATATATATGACCTATATATATGACCTATATCAACCTATATATATGACCTATATCAGCCTATATATGCATTATATCAGCCTATATATATGACCTATATATGCATTATAGCCTATATATGACCTATATATGACCTATATTAGCTGTTATATTCATTATATTAGCCTATATATGACCTATATTAGCCTATATATGATCTACATTAGACTATATATGCATTATATCAGCCTATATATGACCTATATTAGCCTATATATGCATTATATCAGCCTATATATGACCTATATTAGCAGTTATATTCATTATATTAGCCTATATATATATATATTCACTATATTAGCCTATATATGACCTATATCAGCCTATATATGACCTATATCAGCCTATATATGCATTATATTTGCCTATATATGACCTATATTATTAGTTATATTCATTATATCAGCCTATATATGACCTATATCAGCCTATATATGACCTATATCAGCCTATATATATATATATATATATATATATATATATATATATATATATATATATATATATATATATATATATATATATATATATATATATATATCAGCCTATATATGACCTATATCAGCCTATATATGACCTATATCAGCTATATATGCATATATGACCTATATATATATGATATATATATGCATATATATGCATTATATCAGCCTATATATGCATTATATCAGCCTATATATGCATTATATCAGCCTATATATGACCTATATTAGCAGTTATATTCATATATTAGCTATATATATATATATTCACTATATTAGCCTATATATGACCTATATCAGCCTATATATGCATTATATTTGCCTATATATGACCTATATTAGCTGTTATATTCATTATATCAGCCTATATATGCCCTATATTAGCCTATATATGCATTATATCAGCCTATATATGACCTATATCAGCCTATATATGCATTATATCAGCCTATATATATGACCTATATTAGCCTATATGCATTATATCAGCCTATATATATTATATCAGCCTATATATATGACCTATATTAGCCTATATATGCATTATATTAACATATATATGATTATATATATATATATATATATATATATATATATATATATATATATATATATATATATATATATATATATATATATATTCACTATATTATATGACCTATATCAGCCTATATATATGACCTATATTAGCCGTTATATTCATATATGACCTATATATGACCTATATTAGCCTATATATGATCTATATTAGACTATATATGATTATATTAGCCTATATATGACCTATATTAGACAATATATGCATTATATCAGCCTATATATGACCTATATTAGCCAATATATGCATTATATCAGCCTATATATGACCTATATTAGACTTATATGCATTATATTAGCCTATATATGACCTATATTAGACTATATATGCATTATATCAGCCTATATATGACCTATATTAGCAGTTATATTCATTATATTAGCCTATATATGACCTATATTAGACTATATATGCATTATATCAGCCTATATATGACCTATAATAGCCTATATATGCATATTAACCTATATATGACCTATATTAGCTTATATATGACCTATATTAGCCTACATATGCATTATATCAGACCTATACATGACCTATAATTGCCTATATATGCATATATTAACCTATATATGACCTATATTAGCAATTATATCCATTATATTAGCTTATATATGACCTATATTAGCCTATATATGCATTATATCAGCCTATACATGACCTATAATAGCCTATATATGCATATTAACCTATATATGACCTATATTAGCCTACATGTGACCTATATTAGCATATTATATTCATTATATTTGCCTATATATGACCTATATTATCCTATAAGCATTATATAAGCCTATACATTTAATATATCAGCCTATATATGACCTATATAAGCCTACATATGACCTATATTAGCCTATATATGCATTATATCAGCCTATATATGACCTATATAAGCCTACATATGACCTATATTAGCCTATATATGCATTATATCAGCCTATATACATGACCTATAATAGCCTATATATGTATATTAACCTACATATGACCTATATTAGCAGTTATATTCATTATATTTGCCTATATATGACCTATATATGCATTATATTAGCCTATATATGCATTATATTAGCCTATATATGACCTATATCAGCCTATATATGCATTATATCAGCCTATATATGCATTATATCAGCCTATATATGCATATATATCAGCCAGCCTATATGACCTATATTAGCAGTATATATTCATTATATCAGCCTATATATGACCTATATCAGCCTATATATGACATTATATCAGCTATATATACCTATATCAGCCTATATATGACCTATATCAGCCTATATATGACCTATATCAGCCTATATATGACCTATATCAGCCTATATATGCATTATATCAGCCTATATATGCATTATATCAGCCTATATATGCACCTATATTAGCCTATATATGCATTATATCAGCCTATATATGACCTATATTAGCTATATATATTCATTATATCAGCCTATATATGCATTATATCAGCCTATATATGACATATATATAGCCTATATAGCATTATATCAGCCTATATATGACCTATATTAGCCTATATATGCATTATATCAGCCTATATATGACCTATATTAGCCTATATATGCATTATATCAGCCTATATATGACCTATATTAGCAGTTATATTCATTATATTAGCCTATATATGACCTATATATATAGTTATATTATATTACCTATATATATATATATATATATATTATATTCATATATAGCCTATATATATATATATATATATATATATATATATATATATATATATATATATATATATATATATATATATATATATATATATTCATTATATCAGCCTATATATGACCTATATTAGCCTATATATATATTATATCAGCCTATATATGAGCCTATATATTCATATATTAGCCTATATATGCATTATATCAGCCTATATAGGCATTATATCAGCCTATATATGACCTATATTAGCATTATATTCATTATATCAGCCTATATATGACCTATATTAGCCTATATTAGCATATCAGCCTATATATGACCTATATTAGCCTATATATGCATTATATCAGCCTATATGACCTATATTAGCCTACATATGACCTATATTAGCCTATATATGCATTATATCAGCCTATATGACCTATATTAGCCTACATATGACCTATATTAGCCTATATATGCATTATATCAGCCTATATGACCTATATTAGCCTACATATGACCTATATTAGCCTACATATGACTATATTAGCCTATATATGCATTATATCTGCCTATATATGACCTATATATACATTATACCTATACATGACCTATATTAGCCTATATATGCATTATATCAGCTATACATGACCTATAATAGCCTATATATGCATTATATTAGCCTATATAAGCATTATATAAGCCTATATATTTATTATATCAGCCTATATATGACCTATATATGCATTATATCAGCCTATACATGACCTATATTAGCCTATATATGCATTATATCAGCCTATACATGACCTATATTAGCCTATATATTCATGATATTAGCCTATATATGACCTATATTAGCCTATATATTCATGATATTAGCCTATATATGACCTTTATTAGCCTATATAAGCATTATATAAGCCTATATATTTATTATATCAGCCTATATATGACCTATATATGCATTATATCAGCCTATACATGACCTATATTAGCCTATATATGCATTATATCAGCCTATACATGACCTATATTAGCCTATATATGCATTATATCAGCCTATACATGACCTATAATAGCCTATATATGCATTATATTAGCCTATATATGACCTTTATTAGCCTATATAAGCATTATATAAGCCTATATATTTATTATATCAGCCTATATATGACCTATATATGCATTATATCAGCCTATATATGACCTATATTAGCCTATATATGCATTATACACTCACCTAAAGGATTATTAGGAACACCTGTTCAATTTCTCAATGCAATTATCTAAATCAACCAATCACATGGCAGTTGCTTCAATGCATTTAGGGGTGTGGTCCTGGTCAAGACAATCTCCTGAACTCCAAACTGACTGTCAGAATGGGAAAGAAAGGTGATTTAAGCAATTGAGCATGGCATGGTTGTTGGTGCCAGGCGGGCCAGTCTGAGTATTTCACAATCTGCTCAATTACTGGGATTTTCACGCACAACCATTTCACAATCATTTTCTAATCAACCATCTCAAATGCCTTGTTGATGCTAGAGGTCAGAGGAGAATGGGCCGACTGATTCAAGCTGATAGAAGAGCAACTTTGACTGAAATAACCACTCGTTACAACCGAGGTATGCAGCAAAGCATTTGTGAAGCCACAACACGCACAACCTTGAGGCGGATGGGCTACAACAGCAGAAGACCCCACCGGGTACCACTCATCTCTACTACAAATAGGAAAAAGATGTTACAATTTGCACAAGCTCACCAAAATTGGACAGTTGAAGACTGGAAAAATGTTGCCTGGTCTGACGAGTCTCGATTTCTGTTGAGACATTCAGATGGTAGAGTCAGAATTTGGTGTAAACAGAATGAGAACATGGATCCATGCCTTGTTACCACTGTGCAGGCTGGTGGTGGTGGTGTAATGGTGTGGGGGATGTTTTCTTGGCACACTTTAGGCCCCTTAGTGCCATTTGGGCATCGTTTAAATGCCACGGCCTACCTGAGCATTGTTTCTGACCATGTCCATCCCTTTATGACCACCATGTACCCATTCTCTGATGGCTACTTCCAGCAGGATAATGCACCATGTCACAAAGCTTGAATCATTTCAAATTGGTTTCTTGAACATGACAATGAGTTCACTGTACTAAAATGGCCCCCAGTGTCACCAGATCTCAACCCAATAGAGCATCTTTGGGATGTGGTGGAACAGGAGCTTCGTGCCCTGGATGTGCATCCCACAAATCTCCATCAACTGCAAGATGCTATCCTATCAATATGGGCCAACATTTCTAAAGAATGCATTCAGCACCTTGTTGAATCAATGCCACGTAGAATTAAGGCAGTTCTGAAGGCAAAAGGGGTCAAACACAGTATTAGTATGGTGTTCCTAATAATCCTGACAGGTGAGTGTATTAGGCTATATATGACCTATATCAGCCTATATATGCATTATATCAACCTATATATGCATTATATCAGCCTATATATGCATATTAGCCTATATAGGCTATACATGACCTATATTAACCTATATACATATTAACCTATATATGACCTATATATGCATTATATTAACCTATATAGGCTATATATGTCCTATATTAGCCTATATATGCATTATATTAGCCTATATAGGCTATATATGACCTATATTAGCCTATATATACATTATATTAGCCTATATAGGCTATATATGACCTATATGCGCATTATATTAGCCTATATAGGCTATATATGACCTATATTAGCTTATATGCATTATATCAGCCTATATATTACCTATATAGTCATTATATTAGCCTATATATTCATTATATTCTACTGAACCCGTTACTAATATCTGGATTATTAATGTGCGTTTATGAAAATGATGTATAAATGATTATATTTCAACAACAAATTGGAGAAAAAAAAAAGAAAAAAAATTACATTATCTTAGAAGTTAATGCAAAAACTGCCAAACGCACAGACAGAGCACGGCGAACAGGATGCGAGGCTACATCTTTAACGTATTGAGACAAATCTTGGTACACGTCACCACAAGCATGACCTGAGGCTATGGTTCACTTTTGAACGGTTCACCCAAAGCTCATAAAACTGGTCTCTGAATCCAGTGCTGAATGAGTCGCAATTTTCCCAAATCATTTCAGGCATCGGCCATTTTGAATTTTGTCATAAAATGCTATATTTTATGAACGCATTAGTGCGTCGCTATGAAACAGTATGTGTCATCAGGACCATGCCCCAACGGTGTTTCAGAACAGCGCCACCTTCTGGTCAAAACGTAAATTAAATTTCTAAAAGAGCTTTTGAATAATTTTGATACCATATTCAGTCAAACTTAATGTCCGCCATTTTGAATTTCTTTGAAAACCTACTTTTTCAAACACTTCTTTTAGCGTTGGACCGATTTCCACCAAAAACGTCTTTAATCATATTCAGACCGTGCTGGCTAAACGCTTTTTGATCAACCAAAGAGATCTTGAATAACGCATTTACAGATTTGATGGTGTCATGCCAAGCTGATTCTGAGGCTGTAACTCAGCAATGCTTTGGCATAATGATTCCAAACTTCAAAGTAATCACCCCCATTTACCCTCAAACAGGGCATTATTTGAGGGGACAGCCATTTGTAGTGGCGTCCGAAACCATAATGGATGTTATCGAGTGCACTCATTCTATACACTTGACTAAAATAATCTAAAAAAGTATTTAATTACTTGTTGCAGCTCTGAAGACAGCTATGATTGCATAACATGCCTTTTCCATGCAGATATGCAGTTGTCACTCCTGTAAATGACTGAACTGGGTGTACAGAACAGGATCAAGCACTAAAGGTGAACGACAGCCGGATACAGCTGCAGTGTGTGCATGGCCTTAGTGTTGGTCTCTACACAGAACTCAAATGACCTCCAAATGTAAAGTTACCCATACATTGATGGGAAATACACCAGGACCGTGATGTAGGAACTGTAGGTGGAGCTCACCTGTAGGAGCCGCTGGGTATTCCAGGGGAGTGGTTGGGCTTATCGGAGAACTGAAATCCTTTCATGTCCATCTGGGAAGGCTGCAGGATGAACACATAAATACAGTGTAAATACAAAGACAGACATTGGAGATGTTTACACGCACTAAAGTTTCATCTACTGTACTGAATCCAGTCCAACTTCACATTCTGAAATGTGTTCATATGAACCCTAAACATTGCAACAGCACTCGCTCGCTCACCTCCCTGCTGCTCATGATGGGCGGCTGCGATCCGGGAGGCATCATGCGGCGCGGAGCTCCTACAGACAGGTTCTGGTTCTGCTGGAGCTGGATGGACTGGGGCAGAATGAGGTGCTGCTGGGCCGAGCCGTAGCGCAGCTGAGATCCGGGCATGGGCATCGTCACCTGAACAGTCAATATTAAATCTTTAATATTTAAGCTTTGACAGGAATGGAAAGGCGGCTGTGAGGGGCAGAATACAGTGCGTTTAATGGACCGTATTAGTTTTGAATGTTGTGAAAATTAGGACCTTTATAAAGTCATGTTTTTATCTGCGTTAAATGCAATACGGCGATCTGAATAAATGTACAGCCCTACTTTTGATCGCTACGCAGGAAATAAATTTTTTCTGACTCGAGTCCATCATTCTGTCTGCACTTTCTGAATCAGAGAAATCATCCTGACCGTGCATCCCACACGAATGCCCAACCGTGCCTGAACGCCCAATCTTACCTGAATGAGCTGGGAGTCCATAAGCTGAGACGTGCTCATCCCAGCCGCCTGGTTCATGGGCCCGTCGTACACCAGCTGCTGGCTGCCGTTCATGGGCTGGTAGTGAGATCCCGACTGCGGCTTGACCATGTCTGACGGCTGCATGCCGGGAAAAGTAGAGTACGGCCCTTTGAGAGGTGCTCCGCCAGAGAGCACCATGGGACTGGGCTGAGACAGGTTTGGGTGCATGTACACCTGAGACCTGCAGGAGATTCAACAGAGCGCTCAAAACATACAGTGACAGTTTTATTTTTTTCTTAGTCTATAATCTCTAGATTGCAAGTCAGTGTAGTGCACGTGATGTTCAGCAGTCATTGATGCAAGCGGTCACATTTATCAATTGTTTAGAGCAAGTCTTCATGATTATGTCTGCATGCACACGGCAGACGTGAATTACCTGAAGGGAGGCATGGAGCTGAACATCTCCTGGGACTGAGAGACGGGCAGAGCTCCTCGCAGACCCAGCTGAGCCTGAGCCTGCAGAGACGTGTGCAGAGAGATGGGGATCTGCTGCGGGGTGGCCTGAACACACACACACACCATTCATTAACCCTACAAAGCCTGCTGAATCATATTGATGCATATCTAAGGCTTCTAAATGATCAACATGATCAAAACCATTGCTGGAAAACCTGTCGCACACAATCTCCTTCAGACTTTAGTGAGTAAATATTCCCAAATTTAAGCACTTTTCAACCCTTAAACACATCAAAATTCAAGCATTTTCAAGGATTTCAAGCACCTGTACGAACCCTGAACCCTTTTATTGAAGTTGGCAAACCTAACATGAACAGCGTCGACCAGTGGTAAGCCGGCGCACTGGAAGTGCTTCACTGTTTACACTGCAACAACAGCGTATGAGGCTAACACAGGCTAGAACCAAATTGATGAATAAAGTGGTTATTTGTGTTTGTTTTGTGCACACTAAAGTATTCTCATCTCTTCATCACATTAAGGCTCAACCACTGGAGTCACATGGGCTATTTTAACCATGTCTTCTCTGCCTTTCTGGCCCTTGAAAGTGTTCATCACGTTGCTGTCTATGGAGGGGTCAGAGAGCTCTCGGAGTTCATCAGAAATATCTTTATCTGTGTCTGAAGATGAGCGAAGGTCTGAAGGGTTTGGAACGACATAAGGGAGAGGAATTGATGACAAGGTTCATCTTTGGGTGAACTAACCCTTTAAAAGACGTCTGATGTTTGTGGTGCCGACACGTACCTGCTGGTAGCTCGGCTGCTGAGTCAAGGGCGGCACGAGCCGCGGCTGACTAGGAAACACATGGCCGTCCAGATAGAGAGGAGGGATGTGACTGCCTGCGACACACAGATCACAGAACAGTATTTAGAGCCGAACGTTATCACTGCATGCAACAGAATGTGAGAAACAAACGAGACAGACCTTGCATGGAGACAGACGGCGCGACGGACGCCACGGGCATGGGCGGCATAGACACTCCACCGAAGGAGCTGTAGCTGACGCCGCTGGACGAGCCCACGCTGCAGGCCGGCTGAGATACGGATCCCGCGCCGCCCGGGGAGCCCTGCTCCGGAAGAGCCTGAGAGTTTTCCCACGCCTTACGCGCAGACTCCATCTGAGGGCAACAGAGAGCAACGCTGCTGAGGAACATGTTAGGGATGGGATAGCATTCAGAGCAACGATACGGCCGGGAGAGCTTTACCTTGAGCGTGAGGTCCGCGCTCGGGAAGCTGATGGGGTTGAGATTTATTCCGGGCTGCAGGTGGTCTCTGCGGAGCATCGGGATGGCTTGAGTCAGGCCCGCCTGTGCAAACACACATAATAACAGTATAAAACACTACACACTTTACACAAAGCCAACACAGTAGACTCATGTACGCACATTCCCAGCGAGTGCATCCTGCAGCTTGGTGACGGGGTTGGACACAGGCACTGGCGTGGACCCTGGAGGGAGGCTGAAGTCGGAGTCCTTCGCGCTGACGCCAAACTCAATGGGCGGCACAGGAAGGACATTGTCCACGTGAATGTCCACTCCATTGACGGGGGTGATGGGTCCCTCCAGGCGCTCCATGCCCTCAGAGCCCTTGCGGTTCTTCAGCGAGCGCTCATTGCCGATGGGGCCGGGTTTGTGTTCTTTACTCTGCTCGGGCCCTGCATCCGAGTCCTAGAGGACAGGACAGCGGGATGTTATACCGAATGAGGCATACTGAACGCAAAAGTGTAGGGCTGGGCACTGACACAAACTTCCCCATTTGGTGTCAAGTCACAAGCTTGCAATTTAATCCTATTCCAATCTTGATTCAACTCAAAAGTTTGGAAATGACGCACACTGCGCTCCCAATTGAACGTTATAAGCGACTCAAAGTCATGCAGAGATGGAGTTTGAGATGCTCCACACGTGTTCATGTGGAGCAGAACGGAGCCGGTACTCAACATGGGTTAATTGCAATCGACTACTCGGATTTAATCGAGGAATCGTGACAGCCCTAATATCAACCCAGCCCTACAAAAATAGCAAGAGATTTGAATAACGTAGAACGACCTGCACCTCTGAATTGGGTTCGCTTCCCGTGTAGGAAACCTGTTTAGTCCACGAATCGCCGGCTGACGATTGGACAGTCAGAGCTTCAGGAGGAAAACACAGTCATTTAGAGTCAGTGTCTTAAGAATGATACGCTAGTCATCAACTATTACTGTCACACCCTTTTCATCTGTCGGCTTTACCTGTGCTGTTTGTCTCCCAGATCTCCGTTCCCAAGTTGTTGGCGGAGAGCGTCTCTTCGGCTTGCTCGATGGATATGCTGCCCTGCTTCTTAGCAAAACGGGGAGGCATTTTCGAAACAATTGTTCTGTTCTTCACCGAACCCTTCAGGTGCACAAACCAATCAACTTCAACATACAGTCAAGCAACACTTCAAGCAGTTAATCAGAAGTCCGTGTCAATCTCAGCTAAATAGAGGCCATCAGCCCAGGTGACCACTTACCGGAGGACCCTGATCCTTCCTCCTGCGGTCATCATCCTGGGGGCGGCGCTGTTTTTTGGACAGAGCGTCCTGGAAAACCTCTGGACTGGGTACAGATGCTCCTGAGTCACTTTCAACTGGGAAGAAACACAAATGACAGAACACACATGAGCTAAGGCACAGCTCAGTCAAACCGAAACACAAATGCCGTTAACCACTATGAAATGGTTTTCCTGCTTTAATGTTGATTATTCCTCATATTCTCCATTGTTGTGGCTCATCTCTTCCCAGTCTGTCAGTAACTGTTTAGTTCCCGTCTCTATGAAGCCCCGCCTTCTGAAAGGCACACGGTGCTCTGATTGGTGGGCTAGAGTGTGTTGTGATTGGTCAAGAGCTTGTCTGGGAAATGTCCTGCTCCTTACAACACACTACTAACTAACTACACCGCTGCTCCAGGCTGCTGAACTGTGGCCACATCATCTCCAGAGAGCATCTCAATGGTTTGTCAATTATTCTGTATTGGAGAGAAGCTTTCATCATTAAACAAACATCTGTGGCTTACTTGAGTAAGTGTTCAGGTCATATTGGGACAGTTGTTCGGTCAGGTCCCCCTTCATGTTTCTGGATTTCATGTCTTTCTCCATGACCTTCCCCGTGACTTCAGCCGCACTGGTGTCGTCGTTCTGCTCCACACCGTACACAGATGCCGAGCTCAGGCCGCTGACCGAATCATCTGGAACTCTGCACAGAGTCAATTAAGCAACATTCATAGAGTTCATTTCATCCGCAATGGTGGGGCTAACACTTCACTAGCACTGCGCATCACGCAATCCGATCACTTTATGTAACGAGTAACATTACAAATAACACCAATTATGTAATGAGATTACTGTTTTGATGTAACAAGTAATGCATTACTTTCTAAATTTACACAATATTTCAGTTATTTACTGAACATTTGAATCATTTATCAGTAAACTAGTGTTCAAGTCAGTGCCGGCTGCAAAGATGAAGTTGGCGATGCCGACTCGTCTTCGCAGTACAGAGGACACGCTTCATACGGATTACATAAGAGAACATTTGTTTTCACATTTGAATTGATAGATTAGAAAAAGTAGACATTTCAAGCTCTCTATAGACATGCATCTACTTGCCTAACAGACGTTGTTTGTACGAGTATGAGTATCAGTTCATTTCTGTGACGCGCTCCAGAATGAATTTCACAGAGACCGAAGCGGCAGGAAATTTTTGGTCGACTAAGCCTCTTCCAACTAACGTTTAGCTGACTATTAGGGGCAGCCCTACTTGTATGGCATTCATAGCTCTAGTGGTCAGGAAATATAAGGAAACGTACCGTTTGCTGTTGGAAGAAACGCCGTTCTGCCAGCTCTCGTTTCTAACGGAGGAACCTGCACTGGACTGTGTGTCTGCTGAGCGGGTCATCTTGTTGTTTTCCATCACAGACACTTCACTCTTCCGGTTCTGTCTCTCGACCAGCGGCCGCTGGCTGGAAAAGCTCCGTTTGGAGAGCTCTCTCTTCTCAGAGCCAGGGTCACCATGACCCGCATCTGCAAGCGTGTCGCCATGCGGGCCCCGTTTCTCCCTCCAGTCGCTGAAATCACTGTTCTCAGACCCGGTCTCCCAGTCCTCGCCTTGACTCTGACCTGTGATCTCCTGCGGCCGTCCTCCAGGGTAGTGGTTGGGCCAGTGCTCCTCTGGGCCCTTGGGCCGACCCGGCCACTGATTGGTAAAGTCTCCGTTAACGTAGTCTTCACTGTTCCACTGACCTCCTCCCTCTCGCTCTTGACGCAGACGCCTGAAGCGTGGGGGTTTATCCTGGCGTGGGGGACGGCGCCTTCGCAGGGGCCGGTTGTCGGGGTTATCGTTATCAATGTAGTAACCTCCATCTCTGTCCTCGACACCGTTCTCTACAAAGGAGCTGCTGAATTTAGGGGGGTACTTCAGGGGCTCGCGCTCTGACGAGCGTTTGGAATAGGAGTCCGTGCCAAAGTTGTAGCCGTTCTCCTGCACGGGGGCGTTTCCAAACTGGCTTCCTCTGCCTCGCCACGTCGAAATGTCCCTTGAGCCAAACCCACGGTTGTATCCAGCATTGAGTCGAGGGGGCAACGACCTTCCGAACACTCTTGCCGATTTTGCCTTGTCCCTGGAATCACTGTTGCCGCTCTGATCGTCGGTGTAGACCTTGTTGGATCTCCACGACTCCCTGTCGGCCCTCTTGACCTCTCCAGACACAGGATACGAAGCCTCTCCATTCTCAGCGACCTTCTGGCGGGGACGTTTGGGCAGCTCCTCGTACTCCGAGGCCTCGCTGTGTGTCTCGCTCACATTGCGCCTACGGGGTTTGCCTCGTTGCAGATCTTCACTCCTAAAATCTCGCGAGCCACGTCCGCGTGCAGGTCTCTGCGCACCTGCGCTATTGTAGGCTCCTCGGTTGCTGTCGCCCCGTCCTCCACGAGCGCCACCGCGAGAGCTGAACTCTCTAAAGCCACGGCCACGCCCGCGTCCCGCTCCTCTGGCCCCGGCGAACGCCTGCTCTTCATCAATAAATATCCAGTTGTTGCGGCGCGGCGCCTCTCTGTTGTCAGCGGCGTCCACAGACTGAGACTTGACGCTATCCCAGCAGTTCTCCTTGTGCAACTCTTCTGACAGGTTGCTTGTTTTCTCAAATTTCAGAGATTCTGCTTGTTTCTCCTCAGGAGAGGAAGCGGGTGGTGGGGCGGAGTGCCTGTTAGAGAGAAGTGGGGTGTCTTTTTTCAAGTCATAGACGTTGGTGACCACTTCCTTCTCAAGCCTGTATGGGACAGGCTTCTCCTCGGGCTCAGACTTGGGTTTCTCGTTCTCCTTGTCTTCAACTTTCAAGGGCTTCAGCACAGGTTTCTTGATGGGTCCCGTCCTCCTAAGAGTTCTGCCGCTGGACTCAGACGGCTGACTAACGCTACTGCTGCTGCTCGAGCCGTGATCAGACCACTGGGCCTGACAGCCGCCATCTTTCCTCAGACTTGCGTCCTTTCTCCAGAAATCCGAGTCGTAGCTCTTCTCCTTGCTGTCAAAGGCCTCGTCACGAGGATCTGCGACTTCTTTCTGATGTCTACCGGAGGACACATCCCTGTGCTCGCCATCTCCAGGATGGGTCCTGCTGAGTATCAAGGGCTGATGGGTGCTTTCATGGGAAACTTCTCGCTGTGACCCGAGCGACACGTCTGAGCCTCGGCCTTGGCGGAAGCCTTGATGGGGCAGTTCCTCCGCTGGACTGTCTGTGCGGTCATGACCACGGTCTTCGTACGAGTCATGTCTAGAGCACGACCTGTCACTCCTGTCGTCCGCCGGTGCCCTGTCGCCATTCTCATGCTGTCTGTGGTAGGGTGGGGTAAAACTGCGCGCAGACGAGTAGCTGTCCTGGTTCCACACTTGGTAAGGCTCAGTGGATGGTGTCCTCCTCTCCTGATGCATGTTGGGATGGCAGCCTTCGTCAGAGGTGGAACCAGGGCTATTCAGGTGATCCTGCTGAATGACAGGTTTCACCAGACCTTTAAAATAAAGATAAATATCAGTATCACAATATAAACAGAAAAGGAGGCATGTTTGACCACACAGAACTCAATACCAGAGTGTTTGCTAGGGAAATGCTATGCATTTGCCAAGTTGTTCTAGGTACAAGGTTTGCGAGTTGAAAATGGTACATTTTAGTAAATAAATAGGGAGGCAACAAATAAAAGCCAATTAATTTTTTGTAATATAAAACCCTATAATAGTATCTCAAGAATACAAAAATAACACTAATCTCAGGAGTACTTCAAATTAATATTTTGTGTCAACGGGTAAAAAGATTGGGAATCCCAAATGAGTTCAATGTTCATATCAGTGAGTAATAGCCATGCAAACACACAGTTATTTACCGGAGGAGTGAACCCCAGGAGGGTAGAAATCCACCGGAGAACATCCCTGTGTCATGCGGGGATCCATGTAGGGAGGCATCATCATCCAGCGCGGGTCGAAGCCCAGGACATGAGGAGGGTAAAAGCCTCTCTGCGGGTGAGCAGAGCTGGACTGTGTGGCGTGACCCGACTGCTGCCATGGCGACATCTTATACACCTGCTCCTAGAATCCACAGAGTGAACACCCTTAGTTAACCCCGAGATGCGTATAGTGGCTGTATTAATAACCATTAAAGAGATAGTTCACCCAAAAATGAAAATGACCCCATGATTTACCCTCCCTCAACTCATCCTAGGGGTGTATGATATTCTTCTCTCAGACGAACACAATCAGTTAATCCAAGCTTTATAACGACAGCCCAAAATTTTAAGATGAAAACAGTGCATCCACCCATCATAAAAGTGCTCCACACGGCTCTGGGGGTTAATAAAGGCTGTCTGAAGCAAAGCGATGCATTTGTGTTTTTACTTTATAAAGTAAAATGTCAAGCTTCCCGCGGTCCACCTTCCTATTCAAGTTATGGAAAGCGTAACTGGCGTGACCAAGTGTGCCGCACACATCCTTAAAACCAAAGGGTCTCGATCTCCCCCAGGCGGTTTGTCCCTGTACAGCTCATAAACGAGAGAAACTAAATCTTCACTTCAAATAAATTTTTTTCCAAAAGACGGCGTGTCATTTTAGGTAGTTTTTAGTCATGCTGAAGTGTTCGTGTTTTAATACAAGTTTGGTTTTAGTTAGTTATTTGATGCTATAAAAGCAGGGGTGTGATGTCATGATTGACAGCGGTGACTGACATCTTTTCTGAGTGTAGTCAATGAAGCACAAACAGATTTTTTTCCCGGGATTTTCATGAGGAGACTGGAGCTTTAACTTTAATTTCTACATTTCCACAACAGTTTCTTTCACACCAACATCATGAGATGTTCTGCAGCTAACAGATACTGCGGGAGAGTGGGCGGGGTCTTGGTATCGCAGCTCTACTTCCTGCTCTCTACTGCACAGACGCAGGTCTCAAATCAGCACCATATTCGGACGCTTTCTCCAATAGACAATAGTGAAGGGGCGTCGTCCGTTTTTACAGTCTATGGGTGCGACGATGGCGTAGCACAAGCGTTTTTGAACTGCGAGAGGCATTACACTTTCTGCATAAGTTGAATACGGAAGATAGATATTTTACTTTATAAGGTGTTAAAAACTGATTTTTCCTCACACGAATGCGTCGCTTTGCTTCAGTAGGCCTTTATTAACCCCTGGACACGTGGAGCACTTTATGATGGATAGACGCACTTTTATGACGGACGGATGCACTTTTTTCAGCACATTTATTAATACAACTCGGATTGTGTTCGTCTGAAAGAAGAATGTCATACACACATGGGATGGCTTATAAATCATGGGCTAATTTTCAGTTTTGGGTGAACTCTTCAGGTGTCAACGCTCACCTGCTGCTGCTGGTGCTGCTTCTGGAACCGGGGCGGTACAGGCTTCTGGTGCCGGCCGTAGTCTGGGAGGGGAGAGGTGGACTCAGGAACATCGTCTTCATTGTGGTAATTACAACCTTCCTCCTTGTAATCCTGACTGGAGGACTCGGCTGGTGTGTCCAACACTTCTGTATTCAATGAGATGCAGTGTTACAAGCCAAAAATCAGCAGCAAAAACTCTGAAGGGCTGCACTCAAAACCAGCCAATCATACAGAGCTTCAGCTAGTAGAAGAACTAGCCTACCTTTAGTGCCGTACTGCCAGCCCTCCTGGTGGTGTTTGGATGGCCTTCGGCCTGGCGACTGCGTCAGCAGCTCTTTGCTGTCTGCTTCTCTCAGCGTTTCTCCAGAGCGTGCGGTTTTCTCCGTTTTGCCAAATTTCTCATCCAGTTTTTTGAGTTTCTCCGCACAGGCAGCCAGTCTCTCCTCACGCGCTCTCCTCTCCTCCTCCTCGCGCCGTCTGCGCGCCCTTTCCACGGCGGAGAGGTCGGCGGAGACAAACTTCCCTCGAGGAGGCGCCTGTCGCTGGTGCTCCTCCTGCTCCTCGGCGGACTCGCTGTTTCCACCGTTCTTCTGCTGGTGCTGCAATCATAAACAACTCTTAGATGGGATTTAAAGGACAGGAGAAATTAAAAATGTGTGTTTCATAGTGAAGCGCAGCACTGTGTTCATTTACACAGGAGCAACTCATGATCCGCGGGATCACAGTAAATCCTGCTCCACATGAGTTTGAGTTACTTTAAGATGCATTTGGGAAGGAAACACTTAAAGAGAAGCTTCCTGCGGTTTTACATCACTGAAAATGAATCAAGACAACACTAAAAATATTAGTATTGTAATTTTACAGCTGTACCGTTTAATTTAACTATAACAATACTATCTACATATAAAGTCTTAAAGGTACAGTAACAAAAAGAGCCAATTCACTTGTAAATGACAGGAAACATTTATCATAAAAAAACAAAACTACAGTAGTCTTACAGAAACCTTGACTAATGACACATGTAGAAGGCTCTTGAGCGTCACCTGAGATTCTGTTGAGGAGAATCGCCCGTTGGTCTTTCTGGAGGGCAAGGGCTCCGGCTGGCGCAAGTACGATTCCTCCTCGGCGTCCTGCGGGAATGTGCCGTCAGCGGAGCTCTGAGATGAATGCTGATCCTGATGGTTCTCCCAGTCATCCCTGCGAGACACAAGAGCCAGAACGTGCTTCAAACCCAACAGCAGACGCTTTTCCACTACACACTGCATTAAACTAGTGATGGGCCGAAATAAATTATTTATGGTTATGGTCACTGAATGGTTTTTATGAGGTAAATGTGATGTTAAGTGTCAGTGTTTTATTTAATTTCAGTAAGTTATTCTGTATCTTTCAACAATCCTTCTGATGTTACTGACATAATTTGAAAGACAGCCATCATAAACCACTGCAAACAGCTAAAACTGTTCATCAAAATGAAGATCCATTAAAATTAAGAAAATGATAGTCAACGCTATTGTAGTTTGTTTATTAATAATTTTGGCACTCCAAAACGCTTACAGCCAACATCAAAATCCCACTTGCGGCTGACTAATCAAAACTCACCAGATCTTCTTGTTCTCACGTGGGGCGTGATCTTCCTCATCATCACTGAATTTGAGCTTCTCGCTATAATCCACTTCCTCATGGAGACCTGAAGGACAGACACCAGTCACAATGAGCACTTTGGTGAAAACACTCGTCTGCTGCTGCTAACGAGAGCCAGCGATCGCTCACCCGCCCAGCCGTCTTCACAGTCATTGTCCAGTTCATCGAGGTCCTTCAGGTCATCAGGGTTGATTATGGCAGGACGGGTCGCTCGATCTCCTGGGCGGCGGATGGGGCGAGCGGAGGCGTGGGGGAGCTCGGGGGAAACGGGGGTTTTCTCTTCTTAAATCACCACTGTGGAAAAAAATAATTGATAGAGGGCTTTCCTCAACTGGACATGATTATTGATTAGGGCAGTGCTTACTTGACAGGCTCTGGCGCAGGGAACGCTGGTCTGAAGATCAACCGGGAATCAAAGCGCACGGGGGCCACCACAGCGGTCGGGCCGTGATCCGAGGAGCCCGGGGCATCACGAGTCTCTTTAGGGCACATCTGACAAACAAAAAAACAAGCAACCATTTTACAAAGAAACCACAACACACACACACACCCAGCATCTAGCCAAATTATTTGTGTTATGATCAATAACTGATATGCTGGACAAATACAGAACATACACTATATATCCAAAAGTTGGGACACCCTTCCAAATCATTGAGTGGTACCGTGATAGGTTGCCACCTGTGCATGCATTCGTGAGATTTCCTCACTACTAAATATTCCACTCTCAACTGTTAGTGGGATTATAACAAAGTGGAAGCGATTGGGAACAACAGCAACTCAGCCACGAAGTGGTAAAATCACAGAACGGGGTCAGCGCATGCTGAGGGTCACAGTGCGCAGAAGTCACCAACTTTCTGCAGAGTCAATAGCTCCAGACCTCCAAACTTCTGTGGCCTTCAGATGAGCTCAAGAACAGTGCGTAGAGAGCTTCATGGAATGGGTTTCCATGGCCGAGCAGCTCATCCAAGCCTTACATCACCAAGTGCAATGCAAAGCGTGGGATGCAGTGGAGTAAAGCACGCCGCCACTGGACTCTAGAGCAGTGGAGACGTGTTCTCTGGAGTGACCAATCACGCTTCTCTGTCTGACAATCCCATGGATGAGTCTGGGTTTGGCGGTTGCCAGGGGAACGGGACTTGCCTGACTGCATTGTGCCAAGTGTAAAGTTTGGTGGAGAGGGGATTATGGGGTGGGGTTGTTTTTCCGGGTTTGGCTTGGCCCTTTAGTTCTAGTGAAAGGAACATTTGGGAGACATTTTGGACAATTTCTTGCTCCCAACTTTGTGGGAACAGTTTGGGGACGGCCCCTTCCTGTCCCAACATGACTGCGCTCCAGTGCACAAAGCGTCGGTCCATAAAGACATGGATGAGTGAGTTTGGTGTGGAGGAACTTGACTGGCCTGCACAGACTCCTGACCTCATCCCGATAGAACACCTTTGGGATGAATTAGAGCGGAGACTGCGAGCCAGGCCTTCTCGTCCAACATCAGTGCCTGACCTCACAAATGCGCTTCTAGAAGAATGGTCAAAATTTCCCATAAACACACTCCTAAACCTTGTGGAAAGCCTTTCCAGAAGAGTTAGAGCTGCAAAGGGTGGACCCTTTGGTAAACCCTACGGATTAATAATGGGATGACATTAAAGTTCATGTGCATGTAAAGGCAGGCGTCCCAAAACTTTAGGCAATATAGCGTGTCAATGTACTGAATAATGTATACTGGGGCAGTCGTATTTAAAATCAAATTCAAGGCTAATTTGTTAGGTTCAAATAACATTAACTGAACTTAAAACACTAATCACAGGTTTAACTAAGCACTTGCTCCCCAGATGAGACGTGCAGACTCACGAAGGCAGGCAGCATGTCATGGTAGGTGGTGGTGGTGTGGTGCTGGTACTGGAGGGCTGATGGGGCGGCTCTGCGCTGCACGGGCTGAGTGGGTCGCAGCGGTGGCGGCGGCGGCGGCTCCTTCAGATCGGGGGACTGAGCAGTGGCAGTGGAGGAGGGCGAGGAAGAGGGAGGAAGAGGAGTGCTGGCCTCAGCTGAGCCGCTGCTCTTGGTGTCCGTTTCGCAGGGAGGAGCGGCAGACAGCGCTGGCGGCTGCAGGTTCCTCCCACCACCCTCCCTCCAGCTCGAGACGTCTGACAACCACAGAAAAGATCAGCACATTAAATCAAACGATTTGACATTTGCACATGAACATGAAATGCAAGAGGAGGGCCCTATGATTTCTGCAATACGGAATCCAGTCATAAAATTTCCCGTATAACTTTGGATGAATAAATAAAAATCAGGTCAAGCACACTTAAAATCAATCGCTATATAGACTGCAGGGCTCCAGACTAACATTAGAGGGCAGTGATGATTGGGTGGCGCTGGAGGAAAATTGACCATAAATACAATCATAAAATTACTATTGTTTTGTGTTTTGTTTTAAGTGCAGTTACTGTATTTTACATGCATTTTAATATTACATGTTTGTTTATTGGAAATGTAACAGTGAAGCTCTGAGCTAATTAACAGTAATGTGTTTTTTATAGGGAATGTAAATCTTCTGCTCTTATTAAATGTCCGTTGTTCTTCTGTAGTCTCACACTAAACTGACCGACAGCTCCAGGGATTATTAAAGGAGCTCTGCTCTTGCTTTCTGGGTAATTCAGGCACAATCTGAAGAAAAGAATGAGAATTTGTGACTTCCTACTTTTGTCCACACATTAAGGAGTGGAAATGGCTAATAAGTCAATAAGTGCTCCTCTGCTGCCATCTACTGGTTATAGTGGGCATTTCATGCGTTTTTAAAATAAAACTGCTTGTTTGCCACAAAGTGGCCCACACCTTTAAACTTAGTTTTACAAATCACCACAATAACAATAACATTAAAACTGGATCATATCTAGAGCTTTTAAGTGCTGGAAAAGTTGTGATGCTCTTGAAAGCCGGCCCGTGTGTGAGCTCGCGCTGCGCTGTCCATTATTGCTCCGAGCGGCGCAGCTCAAACGAGTAGTGCCGTTCCGTTCACCATTTGACGTCTCATATGTAACAGAAATGGCAGCTCTCATTAGTTGGGCATGTGGTGGGTGGAGGCACCAGTGCAACGTCTAACAACATTTAGTCGCACCAGCAGGAAAAAAGGTCACAAAATGCCATCATTTGGTCACAGTCTGGAGACCAGTGTGTCTGTGAATATTAAAACGCAAAATGACTTTAAATATGAATCCTGGATGTCCTGCGTAAATCATTATCATTGGTTGGTTGGTTCACTGTTTGGAACATATCGTACTTTATGAATGGTAAGGATGGATGTGGAGCGGGACTCACTCTGTGGGCGGAGGCTTGGTCCGGGCCCATACGACGGATCGAAGACGCTTCTTTCCTTGCCAACCTTGTCCTGTTCTCCTGCTGCTTTCAGCGTCGGAAATTCCTCGTGAGAGAAGGGCTGCAGTCGGCTTGAGACCTTTAAACCTGAACGACACGCCCAGACAAACGTGAAACATCGCAACCAAACACATCTGATCACCCCTTTCTAAGAAAATAAACTGATTTTTACCATCTTGATCTACTGCCTTTCCATTGAGCTGTGCCCATTGCTTTGGTCCACCTGTACTTGTGCTCTAGAGGAAGAGATCACACACACAAACCAATCATCAGGACTGAAACTGGAGTCTCTCCATGGAGAAGAGAGGATGAAGGTGCTGTTTGTACCTCCTGGCTGGTGATTGGCGTGGGCTTCTGAAGATTGGAGACAGATTTCTGTAAAGCCAGCGGTGGCTGCGACTCCGGCAGCGGTGCTGATGATGCAACGGAACTGCAGGAGGAAACACAGGCACCGTCAGCCAATCAGAGCTCACATCCAAAAATACAGCTGGATATTTTGAGAACAGTCAATTTAAGTGTGTAAATATAAAAATAACCAGCAGAAGATGTCACCAAACACACACACTCACTTCACACAGCAGCTAGACATGTGCTGATGTACAGCAATGCATGATATTAAAACACTAAAACTACATTTTGACTGAAAATGTAATTGTTCAACAACTTGATTTAATAGTGTGCATCAGTGCCGCCCACTTTGTCAGTAGCGTTGGTTCTGGAAGTATTTTTCCATTTATTTCTCCGATAAGATATGAGGAGAATCACAGCATTACAAACTATGATTGAGAAAAACTATTTTTTTGACTGAACATCAGTGAGGGAAAACTACAATCCCATGAAGCGTTGCAAACAGCATAACCTAATTAAAAACGATGGAGAAATATAAAACTTTACATATACACATTTATTGCAAAATATGCATACATGTTCAAATATTTTGAGAGCAATTACGTCATGCACAGTGCATCATGGGAGTGGGCGGAGCTAAAGAGATATTTTGGTGCATTTTAGTTGTTTCGACTCTAAATGCTAGACTTTTCTGAACAGCATCATGGGTAATGTAGTTTTTCAAGATTATTTTAAAACAGGCTGACGGCTTCGACAGAAGCAAATGCTATCGCTTAATAATCTCACTGCTCACATTAAGGCTGACTTTATAGGTTTATTAGTTATTGTTATAAATCACTGTCCCTATAGAGATAATGAACGGTGTTTTTACTCCGAGAGCTGACTGTTGTGCTCTATACCGTGATAAACGCTTCAGTGATCATCGTGAGATGAACATTCGATGTCTCATGCACACTAGCAGCGTTACATCACACAGATAAAGCAAGCCTTGAGTTTTTACACATATGCTGCATGACTATAGGCGTGTCACTATTATTGATAATTATTAATCGACTGATCGTGGTTATTTGTTCTAATTGCAATTATTTGAGATAACGCGATATTGTGCCTCCTTTTCCAGTAATTATTCATCTTTAATAGATAATTGTCATAACATGGACCTTTTTATCATTAATCTTTAATTTTAATATTTGTATTATTAAACACACAGTGTGATGAGCATCTCCCGTTCTCTTTGCCTTTCTTAACACAAGCTGCTCTGCATGACATTCACCGTGACCTCCAGACACACCTGCTGTAAACACACACACACACGCACGATCTGTCCTTTAATTCACTTCTCACACAGGTCACAAAGCTGCAGTGGCTAGAAGTGTCGTCCTGACCTCTTTGGATCGGGTTGATCCTGCTTGTTTGCCCATCCTGTACCGTCTTTGGGCACGATAATCACGTTGGGATCGTTTCCTTTACTCTCAGACTTCAGACTCGGCAGGTGAGCGGGAGGAGGCATGCGCCGGGCAGCGGCCACTTTGCCAAGACTCTGTAAGCCATGTCGTGCAACAACTGCAGGAGACAGGAGAGAGGCTGTGAATACAGTCAAATATACACGTCACACGAGATCTGCTGCTGCGCTAAACACGGCGTGACCTCTGAATGGGACAGATGTGAACACGCTGACGCGATTTAACATTTAAGGTTTTTCTTGAGTCTCACCTGTGGTTTTCTGAGTTTCTATTGACTTCCCTTTGTACTTGTCAAATAGGCTGAGTGATGAATACTTGCTTTTCCCATCCTTGGACTTGGTTATTTGCCCCAAACGATCGGACATTGCGATGTAATGTCATCGAGTATGGGAATTTTTCTTTGCACCTCTTCCTCAGTACCGTCTGTTTCTGTGGAGACACGCAAACACACGACTGTTCACAACACGATCTCTGAGCTATAATGCCACAAAAACATCATCCCAGCCGGGACACAGGAGGACCTGGTTCAGACACATTTCAAGAGCTGGTCAACAACAAAACACAATCAATGAGCCAGGTCAGACAGGTTAAAAAGAGCCAGACAGAAACCTTGCAGAGAACTAAACCCAGTTTGTGAAAACGCCACCAGACCTAAAAATCTCATGCTTCAAAAACTGTAAAGACACTGTAAATAGAGATGGTACTGCGGATGTACTGCGAACACGTTTTCATTTCTTCTTCGCTGCTCTAAACAGTGGTTGCTTTTGGCAACACATGTGCATGTGGGAGTGCAATGCATTCTGAGCAGCGAAGAAGAACCGGGCAGCGGTTAGGCAAAGCTCGGTCATATCGGCTCGGTACATGGGTTCAAGTACTCGCCGATACTGATGGTATTTGTTGTGGTATCGGAACAACTCTAACTGTAAATGCACATTAGAAATGGCAAGCAGAAGTTAAACATGCAGGAACCAATGAGGTTGCTCTCGAGGATCAAGAGCGCATGTCTGCGTTTACCATGTTTGATGTGCTCTATGCGTGTGCGCCCGACTGATTCGGGCGAATCGCGCGAGTTGAAAAATCTGACCTTTGGCGGATAGTCGCTTGCAAGAAAGTGAGGACGACAATCTGGTAAGTTGCAAAAAAAACGCTCTTTACTCAATTTGAGCTATACATATTGAAACTACACATTGGCTAAAGCCAGCAAATTGAGCTTATTCACCGTATTTTAAAACAATCCATGTCAGCCATTTCTCAACGAGACGAGCCGCTAGCAGAAGCCCCTCCCATGATTCATGTGACGCGAGCGTCACGCGCAAATTAAGCGAGTAAACTCAAAATGTTCACGCGTCCAACTACTCGCGAACAGTGCGATTTATCCACACAAGTCGCGTCTGATGTGAACGCAGCATAGTCGACTAGAAGAATTATTTAGACACGAGACGTACATCTATAGAAAGCTTGAAATGTTTTTAAATGAACCAATCCAAGCGGAAAGCAAACATCCTGAGAGTAATCCGTATGAAACGTGCATATAGGCGAGGAGATAAGAGTCAGCATCGACTTAATCCGTGCAGCCGAAAACACAAAACATTGTTAAAATGTTGAAACTTTTTTTTCCCCACGACACTCATCATCTCGTTTGCCGGTGCACCGCTGTGAGTGTGTTTGAGCGCTTGATTAGGCTATGCGTTATATATAGGCTGATTAAAGGCTCATTATTATCACTTTCAAGGGCGGGAAAGAAATCGCTCAGATTCCAATAAAAATATCTTCATGTTTGGATCGACATGAGGATGACAGAACAATTGTTTTGGATGAACTGACTAAAGGAATAATTCCCACACAACTAGAAGCTTGCATTGTTATTAAAGGGATAGTCCCCCCAAAAGTGTAAATCCTGTCATTAATTCCTCACGTCCAACCCGTCAGACCTTCGTTCAGACACAGATGAAGATATTTCTGATGATCCCAGAGCTCCCTTCCATAGACAGCAATGTGATGAACACTTTCAAGGGCCAGAAAGGAAGACATGGTTAAAATAGCCCATGTGACTCCAGCGGTTCAGCCTTAATGTGATGAAGAGATGAGTGTGCAAAACAAACACAAATAACCACTTTACTCAATCTCTTCTGGTCTGTGTCAGTCGCTGTTGACGTAATAAATACAGTGCAGCGCTTCAGAGTTCTACACCAGAACGCCGGCTTACCATTGGCCAACGCTGATCACGTGACCGACGTCAACAGCGCCTGACAAAGCGCCATCTGTGCTGCGTCTCAGGGGTATATCTGTGGCAACAGCCAACAATACATTATAAGGGGCAAAATTATCAATTTTTCTTTTATGCCAAAAATCATTAGGATATTAAGATCATGTTCCATGTAAAATGTCCTACCGTAAATATCTCATAAATGTATTAGTAGTAGTAATATGCATTGCTAAGGACTTCACTTGGACAACTGTAAAAGGAGAATCTCAATATTTAGACTTTTTTTTGCCAACTATTGACCTAACGAATCATACACAAATGGAAAGATTCGGCATTCAGCAACTGCAAAAAATGACTGGTTGTGGTCCAGGGTCACATTTATGACACTATTTCTACGTCATCTTTTCAGTTTTGGTTTTCAATCCGAGGAAGTGCTTACATGTCCCCTGGATCGGATTAGAAGAGGAATAAACCAGCCCTTCAATCGGATCGATTAAGGGGTTTACACGAGGGCTTCTCAGTCCGATTGAGCCGCCAATCCGATCACCAATGGATGATTTGGTTGCATGTAAACGTAGCTGGTGTGAGGAAATCCTGCCGTGTGCATCCCATGAGACGAAACACGAAAACATCTTAATGTTTATTAGAGAAAGGACATTCCCAGACTCACTCAAAACCTGTCGGATTAACTGCGATTTATTCTCATTGAGTAGAAATAACGCCTCAGAAGAGGCGGTGACAGATAATGAAGTCCCATGCATCTTTTATAATAACATTTAAATTAAATTTGATATAAACAATAAGTGCATTGTATGTACATGACCCACATCAATAGCAGCACAAGTGTTTCACAATGCGAGTACATAATTATGTTTTTAATGCAAGTACATACTTAAAGACACCTGATGTAATTGTGCATGCCTGCACTTTATAAGCAGCTAACCCTAAAACAAACCCTAATTACACAGCATACACGTTAATTAATATTACTCAGGACAAACACTAACACACAAAGCTTTATATTTCCATTCTGATAGATGGCCTTCATCATCATCATCATCCTCATGAGCCAACATGACAGAGAGTGAGACAGAAATGAGAAATACACGAGAAAAACAAACACACACGCGAACAGCAAAACGACGATTACGAAACCAATGATTTATAAGCGAAATATTATGAAACGATATGTTCATGCTAGACTAAACGAAGCCAACACACTCTTTAAACCTGCTTTAGTGACACGGGAGAGGCGTTTTATTCACACACACCGAATCCCTCCGTTAGCGAGGAGTCGGTTAGCATGAGATGTAAACAGAAGCTCTCCAGCACACACAGCTCATTTCACACACACTCAATCAACACGAACACACACTACAGTCTGTGACGAGTCTCATTAATAACGATTTTTAATACAATCTGAGCGATTTTGACAAAAATCCCCTCAGAGCTTTAGCAATGCTACGGAGATTAGCCGCGAGCCGCTTCTGAGGTAAAACTTCGACAAACGAGCGCCAAACCGGGACAGAATCGGGTGTTTAATTAACATCGGCGCGTATAGTGAGTATTAAATGCGTTAGTGAGCGTTTTGTGCGGACTTGTTGGTGTGTGAGGCGATTAAAAATGGCTGCTCCTCAGAACAAAGCGACACAAACACTCAGACATCCTGCGACAAACCGAGCCCAAACACACACACACAACCGCACCGAGCGCGCGAATAACTCACCGATTGAGCGTATGACTGTTACTTCAGATCACATATATCGATATATTTCCACCGGAGAGAGAAACTCGGCAGGATGGATGGAGATTTCTCTGCGTTTTTCTCAGTTCGCTTGTTGTCAGTTTTTCCCGGCCTGAGAGTGAAGCTGATGCTGCTGCCGCCCAGAGCGGATATGACGTCACCACAGAGCCACAGCGACGCCTGCAGGCCGCTGCACGACACAGCTCATGGAATCAAAATGGACAGTTCTTGCTTTTGTGGAATATTGCAGTATTTATTGATTTAGCGGTGCACATCATTATTGTTTTAATAATCTTGAATCAGAAGAATAACTTCATCTCTTCTCTGATGACGAGGGCGGTCCAGATCCACCAATAGCAAACCACAATCATCCGATCAATTCCCCACAGACACAATCAAGCCCCGCCCTACATCTGTTCTTGTTCCTGAAGCGCTTCACTCAGATGTATATGGCATGATAGAGGAGAAAAGACCAGCGCAACCGACTTCCCTCTCGTGATGACTTTAAGAACCTCCCACAAGCCAAGTGTTTGTATTTCATTGCCCGCTGAAGTGCTTTGAAACACACATTATTCGATGTGTAAACGTAATTTTCACTGAAACAGGAAGACAGGGCGGGACATATTGATCAGCTCCTCCCCCTTTTAAAAATAGCCAATAGCGTATATATCACAGCTCGACCAGAGCCATTGATCATCTGATCATTCCCTGTCCCCTATATAGAGCACTGACTGATCGCTCCATATCCCCTATATAGCGCACTGACTGATCGCTCCATATCCCCTATATAGTGCACTGACTGATCGCTCCATATCCCCTATATAGTGCACTGACTTATCGCTCCCTATCCCCTATATAGTGCACTGACTGATTGCTCCATATCCCCTATATAGTGCACTGACTGATCGCTCCCTATCCCCTATATAGCGCACTGACTGATCGCTCCCTATCCCCTATATAGTGCACTGACTGATCGCTCCATATCCCCTATATAGTGCACTGACTGATCGCTCCATATCCCCTATATAGTGCACTGACTGATCGCTCCCTATCCCCTATATAGTGCACTGACTTATCGCTCCCTATCCCCTATATAGAGCACAGTCTGCTCATTCCCTATCCCTTATATAGTGCACTGACTGATCGCTCCATATCCCCTATATAGTGCACTGACTGATCGCTCCCTATCCCCTATATAGAGCACAGTCTGCTCATTCCCTATCCCTTATATAGTGCACCGTCTGTCTGATGGTTCCCTATCCCCTATATAGCGCACTGACTGATCACTCCATATCCCCTATATAGTGCACTGACTTATCACTCCCTATCCCCTATATAGCGCACTGACTGATCGCTCCATATCCCCTATATAGTGCACTGACTGATCGCTCCATATCCCCTATATAGTACACTGACTGATCGCTCCATATCCCCTATATAGTGCACTGACTTATCGCTCCCTATCCCCTATATAGCGCACTGACTGATCGCTCCATATCCCCTATATAGTGCACTGACTGATCGCTCCCTATCCCCTATATAGAGCACAGTCTGCTCATTCCCTATCCCTTATATAGTGCACCATCTGTCTGATGGTTCCCTATCCCCTATATAGCGCACTGACTGATCGCTCCATATCCCCTATATAGTGCACTGACTTATCGCTCCCTATCCCCTATATAGCGCACTGACTGATCGCTCCATATCCCCTATATAGTGCACTGACTGATCGCTCCATATCCCCTATATAGTACACTGACTGATCGCTCCATATCCCCTATATAGTGCACTGACTTATCGCTCCCTATCCCCTATATAGCGCACTGACTGATCGCTCCATATCCCCTATATAGTGCACTGACTTATCGCTCCATATCCCCTATATAGTGCACTGTCTGATCGCTCCCTATCCCCTATATAGAGCACAGTCTGCTCATTCCCTATCCCTTATATAGTGCACCATCTGTCTGATGGTTCCCTATCCCCTTATAGCGCACAGTCTGATCGCTCCCTATCCCCTATACAGAGCACAGTCTGCTCATTCCCTATCCCTTATATAGTGCACTGTCTGTCTCATGGTTCCCTATCCTCTATATAACGCACAGTCTGCTTGTTCCCTATCCTATATAGCGCACAGTCTGCTCGTTCCCTATCCCCTTATAGCACACAGTCTGCTCGTTCCCTATCCCCTATATAGCACACTGTCTGATCGTTCCCTATCCCCTATATAGCGCACTGTCTGATCGTTCCCATCCATCCATCCATCCATCCATCCATTATCTTCCGCTTATCCGGGGCCGGGTCGCGGGGGCAATAGTCTAAGCAGAGACGCCCAGACTTCCCTCTCCCTAGCCACTTCCTCCAGCTCTTCCGGGGGAACCCCGAGGCGTTCCCAGGCCAGCCGGGAGACATAATCCCTCCAGCGTGTCCTAGGTCTTCCCCGGGGCCTCCTCCCGGTGGGACATGCCCGGAACACCTCCCCGGGAAGGAGGCATCCGAAATAGATGCCCGAGCCACCTCAACTGACTCCTCTCGATGTGGAGGAGCAACGGCTCTACTCTGAGCTCCTCCCGAGTAACTGAGCTTCTCACCCTATCTCTAAGGGATCGCCCAGCAATCCTGCGGAGAAAGTTCATTTCGGCCGCCTGTATCCAGAATCTTGTCCTTTCGGTCATGACCCACAGCTCATGACCATAGGTGAGAGTAGGAACGTAGATTGACCGGTAAAGTTCCTTATCCCCTATATAGTGCACTGTCTGTCTGATCGTTCCCTATCCCCTGTATAGTGCACTGTCTGATCGTTCCCTATCCCCTGTATAGCGCACTGTCTGATCGTTCCCTATCCCCTATTTAGGGGCGATAGAAAGTGTTTTAACTCAGTGCATCACAGCGTGGTATGGGAACAGCACCAGTCATGACCGCAAAGCCCTGCAAAGAGTAGTGCGCTTATCCGAGCGTATCTCAGGGTCAGCTCTCCGCCTCTGCAGGACGTCTACACCAAACGCTGCAAAGGTAGAGCTACCAAGATCATCAAGGACTCTAATCACCCTGCAAACCCTCATTTCACTCTGCTACCATCTGGTAAGCGCTCAAGCCTGATGGCCAAAACTGAGAGACTCAGGAGGAGCTTCTTCCCCCAGGCCATCAGACTCCTGAACTCAGTCACTTAACATCACGTGACTTCACGTCAGGATAAACATCGATACACTGACATTGCACTGCACTTTCTGTTCTCGTTGTTACTGTGTAACAACCTGTTATAAACCTGTTTGCACATTATACTCTTTATACATTTGTTAACCACATATTTATAAGTCTACAGTTTACTCACTGCAAAGTCTACTTCAATTATTTTTATTCCACTTTATCCTTATTTGTTACCTTTTTTTTCTCTTGACTTGATTATTTATAATTCTACAGATATAGACATATATATATATATATATATATATATATATATATATATATATATATATATATATATAGATAGTACTTTTTTTTTATATCCTATTTCTATTATAATTTATTCCTTGTGTTTTTAACTGTGAATTTGCACTGTCCATGGAGCGGACCTGTTTACATTTCACTGCCGGTTGTATATTCTGTATATAACTGTGTATGTGACAAATAAAACTCTTGAATCTTGAATCTTGAATCTATAGTGCACTGTCTGATCGTTCCCTATCCCTTATATAGAGCACTGTCTGATCGTTCCCTATCCCTTATATAGAGCACTGTCTGATCGTTCCCTATCCCCTATATAGTGCACTGTCTGATCGTTCCCTATCCCCTATATAGAGCACTGTCTGATCGTCTCCTATCCCCTATATAGTGCACTGTCTGATCGTTCCCTATCCCTTATATAGAGCACTGTCTGATCGTTCCCTATCCCCTATATAGAGCACTGTCTGATCGTTCCCTATCCCTTATATAGCGCACTGTCTGATCATTCCCTATCCCCTATATAGCGTGCTGTCTGATCTTTCCCTATCCCCTATATAGTGCGCTGTCTGTCTGATCGTTCCCTATCCCCTATATAGTGCGCTGTCTGTCTGATCGTCCCCTCCGATCGTTCCCTATCCCCTTATAGCGCACAGTCTGCTTGTTCCCTATCCCCTATATAGCGCACAGTCTGCTCGTTCTCTATCCCTTATATTGTGCACTGTCTGATCGTTCCCTATCTCCTATATAGTGCACTGTCTGATCGTTCCCTATCCCCTGTATAGTGCACTGTCTGATCGTCCCCTATCCCCTATATAGTGCACTGTCTGTCTGATCGTTCCCTATCCCCTATATAGTGCACTGTTTGATTGTTCCCTATCCCCTTATAGCGTACTGTCTGATCGTTCCCTATCCCCTATATAGCGCACTGTCTGATCGTTCCCTATCCCCTATATAGTGCACTGTCTGTCTGATCGTTCCCTATCCCCTGTATAGTGCGCTGTCTGATCGTCCCCTATCCCCTATATAGTGCACTGTCTGTCTGATTGTTCCCTATCCCCTATATAGTGCGCTGTCTGTCTGATCGTTCCCTATCCCCCATATAGTGCACTGTCTGATTGTTCCCTATCCCCTATATAGCGCACTGTCTGATCGTTCCCTATCCCCTATATAGTGCACTTTCTGTCTGATCGTTCCCTATCCCCTGTATAGTGCACTGTCTGTTCGTCCCCTATCCCCTATATAGTGCACTGTCTGTCTGATCGTCCCCTATCCCCTATATAGTGCACTGTCTGTCTGTTCGTCCCCTATCCCCTATATAGTGCACTGTCTGTCTGATCGTCCCCTATCCCCTATATAGTGCACTGTCTGTCTGATCGTTTCCTATCCCCTATATAGTGCACTTTCTGTCTGATCGTTCCCTATCCCCTGTATAGTGCACTGTCTGATCGTCCCCTATCCCCTATATAGTGCGCTGTCTGTCTGATCGTCCCCTATCCCCTATATAGTGCACTGTCTGTCTGATCGTCCCCTATCCCCTATATAGTGCGCTGTCTGTCTGATTGTTCCCTATCCCCTATATAGCGCGCTATCTGTCTGATCGTTCCCTGTCCGCTATATAGCGCTGTCTGTCTGATCGTCCCCTATCCCCTATATAGTGCATTGTCTGTCTGTTCGTTCCCTATCCCCTATATAGTGCACTGTCTGTCTGATCGTTCCCTATCCCCTGTATAGCGCTGTCTGATCGTTCCCTATCCCCTGTATAGTGCACTGTCTGTCTGATCGTTCCTTATCCGCTATATAGCGCTGTCTGTCTGATCGTCCCCTATCCCCTATATAGAGCACTGTCTGATCGTTCCCTATCCCCTATATAGTGCGCTGTCTGATCGTCCCATATCCCCTATATAGTGCGCTGTCTGTCTGATCGTCCCCTATCCCCTATATAGTGCACTGTCTGTCTGATTGTCCCCTATCCCCTATATAGTGCGCTGTCTGTCTGATCGTTCCCTATCCCCTATATAGCACGCTATCTGTCTGATCGTTCCCTGTCCGCTATATAGCGCTGTCTGATCGTCCCCTATCCCCTATATAGTGCACTGTCTGTCTGATCGTCCCCTATCCCCTATATAGTGCATTGTCTGTCTGTTCGTTCCCTATCCCCTATATAGTGCACTGTCTGTCTGATCGTTCCCTATCCCCTGTATAGCGCTGTCTGATCGTTCCCTATCCCCTATATAGAGCACTGTCTGATCGTTCCCTATCCCCTATATAGAGCACTGTCTGATCGTTCCCTATCCCCTATATAGCGCACTGTCTGATCGCTCCCTATCCCCTATATAGAGCACTGTCTGACCGTTCCCTATCCCCTATATAGTGCACTGTCTGATCGTTCCCTATCCCCTGTATAGCGCTGTCTGATCGTTCCCTATCCCCTATATAGAGCACTGTCTGATCGCTCCCTATCCCCTATATAGAGCACTGTCTGATCGTTCCCTATCCCCTATATAGAGCACTGTCTGACCGTTCCCTATCCCCTGTATAGCGCTGTCTGATCGTTCCCTATCCCCTATATAGAGCACTGTCTGATCGCTCCCTATCCCCTATATAGAGCACTGTCTGACCGTTCCCTATCCCCTATATAGAGCACTGTCTGATCGCTCCTCATCCCCTGTATAGCGCTGTCTGATCGCTCCTATCCCCTATATAGAGCACTGTCTGATCGCTCCCTATCCCTATATATAGAGCACTGTCTGATCGTTCCCTATCCCCTATATAGCGCACTGTCTGATCGTTCCCTATCCCCTGTATAGTGCACTGTCTGATCGTTCCTATCCCCTATATAGAGCACTGTCTGATCGCTCCTCATCCCCTGTATAGTGCACTGTCTGATCGCTCCCTATCCCTATATAGAGCACTGTCTGATTGTTTCCTATCCCCTATATAGAGCACTGTCACCGTCTCCTATCCCCTGTATAGTGCACTGTCTGATCGATTTCCCTATCCCCTATATAGAGCACTGTCTGATTGTTCCCTATCCCCTATATAGTGCACTGTCTGTCTGATCGTCCCCTATACCCTATGAATGTTAACGGTACTGCTATTGTCACATACTATGAATCTGTATTTGTTGTTTTTTCCCTTTATCTTTAAAGCCTCTGTATTTGGTGCCTGTTTTTGTACTGTTGTTTATAATTTCTATAATAATAATAAATAAATAAAAAAATTAAAAAAGATTCAAGATTCAAGATTCAAGAGTTTTATTTGTCACATACACAGTTATATACAGAATATACAACCGGCAGTGAAATGTAAACAGGTCCGCTCCATGGACAGTGCAAATTCACAGTTAAAAACACAAGGAGGAAATTATATAGAAATAGGATATAAAAAACACTATATATATATATATCTGTAGAATTATAAATAATAAAGTATAAGAATAAAGAAGTGGAATAAAATAACTGAAGTAGACTTTGCAGTGAGTAAACTGTAGACTTATAAATATGTGGTTAACAAATGTATAAGAGTATAATGTGCAAACAGGTTTATAACAGGTTGCTACACAGTAACAACGAGAACAGAAAGTGCAGTGCAATGTCAGTGTATCGATGTTTATCCTGACGTGAAGTCACGTGATGTTAAGTTGACTGAGAAAGTCATGAGTCTGATGAAAGGGGAAGTAACGTCATCTCTGTATTTTTGTAATCATAATTTGTAAGCAAAGTTATTTTGATTCAAGATTATGAGGCACATAAATTAAAACAATAATAATGTGCACGGATAAATCAATATTAAACATTGCAATATTCCATACAATAATAAGTGTCGGTGCTGTCGGGTGTAGTTCAGGCGCTGGCCTGCGGGTGGCGCTGTTGGCATCAGTGACTCTCTCCTCAGTGTAAACACTAACAGCGTCAGCGGATCTGTGTGGAAGTGCGCACTCACACACACTCACACACACACACGCTCACACACACTCACACACACTCACAGACGGCATGGCCGAGAGCGACTGGGACACGGTGACCGTGCTGAGGAAGAAGGGTCCGTCCGCCTCTCAGTCCAAGTCCAGACAGGTGAGTCCGGGAGAGGCCGGTCAGAGTCCGGCTACAGCTGGGAAACACGTGCTGGATCTGGAATATTCCCTTCTGATGATCCAGAACAAGCGTGACACACACACACACACACACACACACACACACACACACATCTCACTTCCCACTTCCCACTTCCATGTTGTTTGGACAGAAACAGTGTCTGGAATGTGTAGAATGACAATACAATTCCTAATGATACGTTAATATATTGATATATGAATGTTTAACGCAATAATTCATATCAAAACTTGATATTACAGTCAAGTCAGCTTTGTTTAAGTCTGCTTTGAAACAATAGGTGTCGTATGGTAATAAGTGCTATATACCAATACATCGAATTTGCATTGAACACAAATGGAAACAAATTAAATATGAATGTGTTGAGTTATGAATATGAATGTGTTGAGTTATGAATATGAATGTGTTGTGTGTGATTGCTGTTTTAGGCGGTTGCTGCTGCTCAGAGGCGTGGAGATGAAGTGGAGACCACCAAAAAATGTAAAATAATAATAATAATAATAATACTTGTATGCATGTTGTGGATTTTAAAAATGAAATGAACGTATTATATTTTAGTTTGATAATGTTTTTCATTTAATATTTTGTGTTTTATGGCACTAAATTATATTTATGCATTCGCTATAATGCTCTTATTCTGAGCACAGAAATGAAAATGAAGTCATAAATCTTGAATGACACTTTATTTTATGAAGAGTGCTCTTTTTATAAGACGCATAGGGGAGAGTGGGGTAAGATGAGCCACCCCTTTACACTTTTATTGAATGAGTCCACGTTTATGATTCATATTGGTGATTTAGCAATGTATAAAACCATGCAAATCATTTAGCTAGCTAGCTTTGTCCAAAATGGCAGCTATGGGGCAGTGTGGGGTAAATTGAGCCAGCGTTTTTAAATTGCCATTGATTTGGTGGCTTGTGGTCGTGTGCTGGTCTCAGGGTCGGCGGGGCAGAATAAGCAGCATCTGGTGACGAAGAACACGGCCAAACTGGACCACGAGACGGAGGAGCTCCATCACCAGCGCGTGCCACTGGAAGTGGGCAAAGTCATCCAGAAAGCCCGACAAGACCAGGGCCTGACGCAGAAAGATCTGGCCACTGTAAGCCGAGCGTCTGTCACAGCTGGTGTGTTCAGACTGTCGTGTCATGTTTATCAGACGTCTCTCGTTCTGTGTTTCAACAGAAAATCAGTGAGAAGCCTCAGGTCATCGCCGACTATGAATGTGGGAAGGCGATCCCTAATAATCAAGTCATGGGCAAAATCGAGAGAGTCCTGGGTAAGCAGATCCTCCATCGTGTGTTGAGCAGTTAGTGGTGTTCAGAGGCGGACGGTCCATTACTGCTCAAATATTACTCCGTTACAAGAGTTTTACTTCAGTATCAGAAATACTTTTCCCTTTTTATGTCGATGCATTATTCTATGATTGTTGTGTTGTATGAATGCCATGCTCTCATCTGATGCTCTTTTTCTTCTCAATCTTTAAATCAAGGTGATCTTTTACTAGAGGAGTGAAACGACTTAAGAGATTAGCTCGTGTTTTCTGGGGGAAAATCTAAATGAGATGAGGTTTTGCTTAAAACAAGCAAAGTTTGGGACAGAAACAAGATAATTTTTTTCCATTGGCGGATCATTTTGCTTATTATAATCTCATTTAGATTTTTTCCCCCCAGGAAACTAGCCTGACAAGCCCGACCCACATCAAGATGTTGGTCTGGGAGCACACCATTGGCAGGGCTCAATCCGAGGGGCGGGATGAACGCTTAGACACGATGTGATTGGCCTGACCAGAGTTTGGTTTTTCCAGCTCGCAAGCCAACGGAGAGTTGCTAGACTGCACTCGCGGCAGATTAGATTTGCTGCCGCCAGCGTGTCTAGATTTCTAGGCTTCCAGAAAACAAGGACAATTATCTTATGTCGTTTCACTCGTCTAGTAAAAGCATCTTGATTTAAACATTTTGAGATCTTTGGACTGGAAACACAAAAACACGGAGTAAGAGCTAGGGCTGGGAGATCACGATATGAGTGTTTCATATCGGTCGAGATCGATAATTATTGATGTTTTTATGACCTATTTAAAATAAGGACCAGGAGAAAAATATATTCCATTTAAACATTTTTATTTTAAACTGAACCTTCCTCTGATTATAATCCCCTCAGTTTTCCAACACAGCCAAATAATTAAAGTGTAAACATGTTCATACTCGACGCGTCCGCACGAGCGCGAGGGTCATGAGTCCATGGGCTGATCCCTGATCAGTGCCCTGACTACTGAACTAGAGAGCTGATTGAGATGCTTGGCTTTCCGCGCCGCTCCGCAACCGAAGATGCATCCCATCACACTGGCACACAGTTTGGGCGAATTTTACAAAATGAGCCAACAGTAGCAGAAATAAGCCCTTTTAATGAAAATAAAGATCCATGTTTAATAAAAATGTTCACGAAACTAATTGAAAATGTTTAGAGGAATTATAACATGTTTAAGAGATGGTTAATGTAGTTGTATACATGTTCTCCCATCCATATGTTCTGTTCTGCCACAGGTAATACTGGGTTTTGGTAAAGTTTACTAAAGTAAACATTGTCACGTGTGTGCCGTCTTCGCACCGCTGTTTCCTGATGGTTTATAGCACAATTACTCCGAGTCGAACAGTATAAACACTTCCCCAAACGGGACGAGGTGCGCGCAGTCAGCGGAGGGTTATGGCTTAAGGCGGTTAAACGTGTGTGGTATTACCAGTCCTGGTCGGGCGACGGTCTTGCTGACTTTCCAGGCGACATTGGTCTGACTTATAAAATCCCCAAAACTGCCAGACTGGCGAGCCGACTTGTTTTCCTGTTTTATCAACAATCTCCTCGCTCGCCGCGGCACGCGTCACTCCACGCCGGTTCTGTTACTGAAGAATCCAACACGAGACAACGATATGGCGCAACCGAGCGTGATTCTGTTGCATGGTTGGCTGTTAGCGTGTCACTCCCTACGTTGCTAGGTTACCAGAGAGTGAGTGCCTTTGTTCATGCAACCAAACTGGCTTTGCAACCTCTGTTTTTTCAGACGAAGAAAAAAAATTATCAAACTTTTTATTGAACACGTTTTTTATTGATAAAAAAATGTGTGCATTTTCTGCGGTGTGTGCTAGCATGCGACTACCATAAACTAATTTAAATACTTGAATAGGCTGAATGCACGGATCCAATACACATCCCCCACCCGCCCCCCGTGTCCCCCTGAGACGAGAGAATTATGTATTTTATTTCTGGAAAAAATATTTTTTGTCCAGAGGCTACAGCCAGTAGGACGAGCTAGTTCCGCATGTTATCAACCCGCCCACAGGGGGTGGGATCTCACTCATAGCGCTCGGCTCGGCCAGCTGCCGGCATTCATGTAAACGGAGCGGTGCGGAGCAAAGCGAGTGTTTCAACTTTTCAAATGAATTCCTGTGAAAGTTAAGCTTCCATAGGCATGATCTGAACACGTGCCGTGAATGACTGCCGCGCCCGCGCTTACCTCAGCTCTTCATCTCGTGATGAATGAGATCTGACTCCTGCTGCGCTTGTGCCGACACTCGCTCGCCTCACTCACATTATATTGAACATGGTCAGTTTTTAATTGTAGTGTGTTCTCTAACTGAACTAAATGATTTTATTATTATAAATCAACGGTAGAGGCGGTGCCGCGGTGGGCAAGTGATCCAGTAGCCATGGCTTTGGGAGTGGCCTCGTAGGGCAGCGAAGCAAGTGCATTCTGGGAGTTGTTGTCTTTCATCCACATGAGCCAAAAATACATTTTCTGGATTTTCTCTGTCTAGAAGGCACCAAATTCAAAAATAATTTCACATTTCTACTACACAAATGACCCAGTTTAAATACACATTCATCCTCCCAGCGCTGAAGTACCCCTTTAAAGGATCAGTTCACTTCAACATGATGATTCCCTCGCCCCCGTCTCATCCCAGATGTTCGTGTGTTTCTTTCTTCAGTGGAAAAGAAGTGAAGTTTTTAGAGGAAAACATTCCAGGATTTTTCTTCACATAATGGACTTCAGTGGGAGCCAACGGCTGAAGGTCCAGATCACTGCAGTTTCAGAGGAAGAGGCTCTGCACGATCCCAGAGGAACAGGGTCTGATCCAGACAAACCATCGGACATTTACAACACAAACAAACATTTATATACTTTAACCTCAAATGCTCGACTTCGGTGCTGTTGTTCTTCACGTCGGAAAGGTCACGTGACGCAGGTGGAAGTGCCGAAGAACTCCATCTCATGTTCTCCTCTAACTTTAAAATCGTCCTCCATCGTCGTTTTAACTTTGATTTGTGTAAAGGGCGTTTGATTTAGTCTTTTGCGTTCATTTTAACGCTGGGTCGGCACTTCCGCCTGCGTCATGTGACCTTTCCGACGTGATGATGTCATACGCCGAGAAGAACAACAGCACAGAAGTCGAGCATTTGAGGTTAAAGTATATAAATGTTTGTTTGTGTTGTAAATGTCCGATGGTTTGTCTGGATCAGACCCTGTTCCTCTGGGATCGTGCAGAGCCTCTTCCTCTGAAACTGCAGTGATCTGGACCTTCAGCCGTTGGTTCCCATTGAAGTCCATTATGTGGAGGAAAATCCTGGAATGTGTTCCTCAAAAAACTTCTCTTCTTTTCCACTGAAGAAAGAAACACAGGAACATCTGGGATGAGACGGGGTGAGGAAATTATCAGGGAATGTTCATTTTGAAGTGAACTGATCCTTTAAATCACGATCAACTTTACGTAAATCCTTACCAGAATGAACATTTTGACATTGATTTGTGTGTATTTGTGTGTATTGGTCTGTTCAAGTGCAAAAAATGTGAACGAGCTCAGTTCAGTACTCGTGCGCTGTCTGAGCGCGCCTCGTCATGCTTTCTCACATTCAGCCACACATCAGCTCGTCTCTTTCTCCCAGACGTTTGCATGTTTGAGCGCTTTATGAGACCTGCATCGTGTATGCCAGCGCATTTTCCTATAAACTGATCAGTGTTCAAAAAAATATTGGGAAACTTCCCATGACTCTACAAGAGTGATCCTGATGGGCTGTCTGCAAAAAAAAACAACAAAAAAACATCCACTGACTTTCAAAGCTGCTACAGAAACAGCTTTCGACCTCGAGGATTTTGATAGAAATGTAGTGAAGTTAAAGTCTTGCGCTTCCTGAGATGTAGTTCCTGACTGTCCACCTCTGGTTGTGTTCATCCGTGACAGGTCTGAAGCTCCGCGGGAAAGACATCGGGCAGCCGCTGGAGGCCAAACCCAAGAAGAAGTGAAGACGAAGCCTCGGCAAACCCCGGCGGAGTCCAGCCCGGCGTTGCTAACGACTCTGGAAGTGCTGGGATGCATTGGAGCGATTCCTCGCTTTGGCATGAGGTCGTTCTCTCGTGTCGACGGCCGATCGGAGAACCGATTATAATCATTTAAGAGCACGTTACTCCGGTTCTGCTCGAGTGTGGCCTTGATCTGATGTTCATGTGGTAAAGCTTCATCTGCTGACAAAGCCTTGAATAAAATCTGACACTTCTGCAGCGTCGTCATTCAGTCGTGTGTTAGCCGGAGAGGACGATCTTCTTAAAGGAACACGCCGCTGTTTTTGAGAACAGGCTCATTGTCCAGCTCCCCTAGAGTTAAACAGCTGAGTTTGACCGTTTGTGAATCCATTCGGATTCCATCTCCGGGTCTGGCGGTAGCACTTCTAGCGTAGCTTAGCATACATCATTGATTCTGATTAGACCGTTAGCATCTCGCTCAAAAATGACCAGAGTTTAGATATTTTCCTATTTAAAACTTGACTCTTCTGTAGTCACATCGTGTAAATGAGAAGTTGTGATTTTCTAGGCCGATATGTCTAGGAACTATACTCTCATTCCTGCGTAATGATCCAGGAGCTGCTGCTGTCCCATGGGTGCATCGGCGCAGTGATATTACAGCGCCTGAAGATGGGCTCACTTCCGTCAACATAACCGACGGGACAACCTGCTCGCACAGGGAGCGTGCCTTGTAACCATGGAGACGTTTGTGAGACGATTCAGAAGATATTTACTTTGGTGCAGATCCCGAACCGGATCTATGTGAACCGGAATACACTGAAGAGGAGCTTTTGGAGCGTGAACAGACCGGGGCAGAAGGGAGGAGGAGAGCAGATTCAAACCTTTACAGCGCACAGAACCATGGCTACTCGCACAGGTAAATACACTGGCTGCAACTCTGCAACTACACAAACGTAGTGCCGGTCACGCTGGACGTTAGCTAGCTGGGGACTATCTTCAGGCGCTGTAATATCACTGCGCCGATGCACCCATGGGACAGCAGCAGCTCCTGGATCATTACGCAGGAATGAGAGTATAGTTCCTAGACATATCGGCCTAGAAAATCACAACTTCTCATTTACACGATGTGACTACAGAAGAGTCAAGTTTTAAATAGGAAAATATCTAAACTCTGGTCATTTTTGAGCGAGATGCTAACGGTCTAATCAGAATCAATGATGTATGCTAAGCTACGCTAGAAGTGCTACCGCCAGACCCGGAGATGGAATCCGAATGGATTCACAAACGGTCAAACTCAGCTGTTTAACTCTAGGGGAGCTGGACAATGAGCCTGTTCTCAAAAACAGCGGCGTGTTCCTTTAAGAAAGGATGTTAGTCTCGTTGGACTAAATCAGGTAAAGGAGAGTATAATAATGATTTAGACACAAACTCATCTGTGACGTTTAACCAAACTGTGATTCAAAAAATGTTTAATTAGTGCTCAAAGTTTCCAGTGTATTAACATCACAAGAGTTCACACACACACAATAGAGTCTCCTGGGAGAGATGTAGAAAAATACAAAAACAAAGTAAACGACAGCGAATCACGATCACAGGATTCAAACACACTGAACATCACCGCAGAGGATCATGGGAGAGGAGGAACGGTCATGATACCCAAACACAACTCTTGATTGAGCGATTCATCCTGACCAGTGCGGAGCTGCTCCTCTGGGACTAAAGGCCGCTCTTAAAAACTAATGTTTTAATCATCGCTCTAACATTGACAGCCTATGGAAGCCCATTCCTGCAACACAAGAAAATCACGCTTTGGGAGAAAGTTACAATTATGAGTTAAAAAGTTACTTGACATTACTTAAAGTCATGATTATGAGATGAAAGGTCAAACTTACGACAGAGAATGAGTAGGTCATAAGTGTGAGATAAATTATGACTAAGTTGAAATGATGTCAAAGTCTTGGTATGTCATGTCAATTTCGACTTGATATAATTTCAATTTACTGTCATTATGAGGCTTTTTATGACTTCCAAAAGCATGTTTAATGTGGGAATAAACAGAAGGATCTGGTGCATTAATATACAGTAGTTCTGGTTATAGTTCTTGCTCTTGGTGTGAACACAAGCCGTGTGTGTGTGTGTGGAGGAGAACGTATGTACACACACACACACACACACAATACAGAACACATGGCAAATGACCCGCTGTTACGAGAGCTCAACACAAGCATAAGAGAGAGAACATCCGGACGCCGCTGTGTGTGAGTGACAGACGGGACGCAGGAGTGAATCCACACCGGAAAAGGTTTCAGCTGCTGACGCCACTGTAGAAACTACGGAAGATCATCTCCACCATGGAATAAAAATAAAAAGCGAATCATTTTTTATCTTGCCATTACATTTTTTTTCCCGGAATTCTGAGTTTATAATCTCCCAATTATGTCTTTTCCCCTGG
>CM031947.1:45564917-45567417 GCA_018749465.1 Paracanthobrama guichenoti | reverse complement strand
ATTGCACCGCGCGCGGCCTGAGTTTGAGTTTCACTGGACGCTGCACGTGTCTGCGCTGGACTCGTCGTCCGCTTCCTCACGGCTTTTGTCCTGAGGGTTCGTGCCCTGCTCATCCGGAGGGAATAAACTCTGTCTGAGGCCCATCAGCAGATCTCGGCCGTCACTGGGCGGAAGGTTCCCTAGGTAGTACTGAGGCGCCAGCTCCACCAACCTACAACACACAGGTCTCAAGCTTAGAGAAACACACACACCACGTCCAGCAGGGATGAGATGCGCTCACACTCACATCTGGGGGTGAATCTCAGACACGATGCAGATGCAGTTGTCGTGCGAGATGGTAAAGTCGTGATAAAGCACCCAGCTGGGCGGGTCAGGGCGCGGCCGGCGGCAGTGGTACGATGAGAACGGGTGGAGGTGAGCCACGTGCCGGTGTGTGAGCAGCAGATAGTTCCCCGCGCCGTCAACATCATGAGCCACCTGAAGATCAAACACAGCACACTGACATCTGAGCATGCATTCCAGACATAAAAACAGGACTGCTCGTGTACAGGTAAAACACACTTGTTAACTAAACTCTACAGAGGCTCTCCAGCACCAGGAATGAGGAACCTCTGTCAGCCAATCAGAGTCCAGCATTGTGAGCGTGTGTGTTCACCTTCAGGAAGAAGCCCGATATCAGAGCTCTCTTTATATTGGTGCTGTTATCCTGGCAACCGAAGGCGGGAGGAGAGACGGGCAACTCGATTCGCTGCATCACCTCCAGTAGCTCCGCCCTAATCACTACAGCCAATCGCAGCGCAGAGGCGTTCAGGAAGTTCGTCCTGCACCAGACCTCGTCTTCATTATCTGAGGAGACACAGGAAGTTTCTACTAGGGGTGAACATCACTTTCAGCCTTGCTGTTTCTACTGATCCAGTGTGAGGACGTCACTCACGCTGCAGATATGCGTTGTAGACGTTGATGAGGGTCATGTGATCTCCCTCCGGATGCAGCAGGAGCCGTCTGTGCGTGGCAGCCGCCTCCTCTTTATTAGCCGGAGGTGTGATGAAGCACGGCGGAGCTGGAAGTCATCAAACACAAACACACACGTCAGCACACCTGTGTATGAATCAGTCCTCAAGCGAGAGTCATTCGTCTGTAAACGGTACCCGTCAGCATGGCGGCGATGGTCAGCAGCTCGCTGACGCAGTCGAACTCGCAGGACGCGATCAGAGCTTTGGCTAGCGGCGGCTCCAGTGGAAGTTCAGACATGATGATTCCCACCTCGGACAGATTCCCGTCGTCGTCCAGAGCCGCCAGATAATCCAGATCCTCCAGGGCCTGCATCAGTGCCTCCGGAGCTGCACAAACACACAGAAGCACACAATCATGGGCTGCTGGGAAACATCAGGTCAGCTGTACATCTGCCAGTCTGAACTCTGACCTGGCCGGTCCAGGAACTTGCACTGGCCCATGTCTGCGATGTCCAGCCTCTTGAGGAGCAGCACCAGGTGGCTGAGGTTGGCTTCTGCCACCGCCGGACAGCGAGACGCGGGCATCTCCTCCTCATACATCAGCTGAGAGTACAGCCGAAAACACACACCTGCGACACAACACAGCCCGTCACATGACCTCATTCAACTGAGTGGAATCAACACCAGTGGCCATTTTGACCGTTATGTATATTTGTGCGATATTTTTCTGAGTGTGTTATTGTGCTGGTACTGGGCAGATTTAGGACTGGCGTGGTCAGAGGCTCCTAAAGTTTTTGATATTCTTCACATTCTGTGCGGTGGTCAGTTCACAGCTGTGACAGGAATCATCTTTTCCAATAAGTTTAAATGGATTTTTAATGTTAAAGGGGCAGTGTGTAAGGTTTAGAAGCATCTAGTGGTGATGTTGTGAATTGCACCCACCCACCGCTGACACAGGATAAAGATGGCATAATGTGATAAATCAATCTCAGCAGAAAACAGCGTCTCCTCCACATGAACAACACCAACCAAACCCTTCCAGTGTCAGAGACGACTACAGTGAGTGAGGGCGGGGCTAAGAGACGCTGTTCAGCCAATCAGGACCAGAGGCCGACATTATGCAAATTAACTACAATGTGTGAGGGCAGGGCTAAGAGACGCTGATCAGCCAATCAACACCAGAGGTGGGCATTATGCAAATTTGTTACATTGTTGCACACAGGAAGTGAGTTGGAGCGTTGCTATTGTGAGGAACTGAAAACCACTGACCATTGACCAACACAAACCTGCTCTAAAGTCAGTAGTGCAGTATCTGTAGTAAAGAGTGTGTTAGTAATATGAGCCTATAGGCAGTGCACAACACACACACACTCTGATTATTACACACACACACACACACACACACACTCTGATTATTACACACACACACACACACACTCTGATTATTACACACACACACACACACACACACACACTCTGATTATTACACACACTCTGATTATTACACACACACACACACACACTCTGATTATTACACACACACACAC
>CM031947.1:45532417-45552417 GCA_018749465.1 Paracanthobrama guichenoti | reverse complement strand
TACACACACACACACACACACACACACACACACACACACACTCTGATTATTACACACACACACACACACACTCTGATTACACACACACACACACACACACTCTGATTATTACACACACACACACACACACACACACACACACACACACACACTCTGATTATTACACACACACACACTCTGATTATTACACACACACACACACACACACTTGATTATTACACACACACACACTCTGATTATTACACACACACACACACACACTCTGATTATTACACACACACACACACACACACACACTCTGATTATTACACACACACACACACTCTGATTACACACACACACACACACACACACACACACACTGATTATTACACACACACACACACTCTGATTACACACACACACACACACACACTCTGATTATTACACACACACACACACTCTGATTACACACACACACACACACACACACACACTCTGATTATTACACACACACACACACACACTCTGATTATTACACACACACACACACACACACACACACTCTGATTATTACACACACACACACACTGATTATTACACACACACACACACACTGATTATTACACACACACACACACACACACACACACTGATTATTACACACACACACACACACTGATTATTACACACACACACACACACTGATTATTACACACACACATTCTGCCGACCGTTTATCCCGTCATTAATCTAGCAAAAGTAGATTTGGACACGCCTTAAGACATTAAAATAAGGCCCTCTGACTTTATTTGTCGAGCACTTTGATCTGAAACTTTGTAGACTGTTTACATTCATGTAATAAGGTGATGTTTTCCGCACCAGGCAGTCTGCTGTTGACCCTCCGGGCTCGCGTGTCGGCCTGCTGACGGCTGATGGGCTGCTGAAGCTGTGAATCCGCTCGGATCTGTGGGTTGTAGATCTGTGGAGGAACAGCAGGGTGAACAACACTGAGCCTCACACATCAACCCACACACACACACACACTCTGCTCACTCACGGTCTTCAGCTGGACGCCGGTGTCGATGACGTATCGGATGTTGGGGAGGGAGAACGACGCCTCTCCCAAGACGTCGGTGAGGACGACCCTGCGCCTGTGTGCCGGAGCCTCCTGCTCGTCCTGCGGCGTGTCCTCCACGCTCTCGGTGTCGTAGAGCTCCTGCGACGAGCCTCCGACGGCAGCGTGCAGCTCCATCACACGCAGAGACGACAGATGAGCGCTCAGAGACACACACTCCTTCTCCAGCGCCGCATGACACTCCTGGATCTCCTGACAAACACAACAACATCCGGTCAAATGCACATCTCTGTTGGAGTTTCCTGTGCATGCATTTAAATATAAATTAATATTTAACCTGTAAACTCGATCTCAGTTTGCTCAAGGGACTGAGGGAAGGCGTGACGCTGTTGACAAAAGGAGTTCATGCTTGTGTGTGATTCAAATGAGAGATCAGTGGAGCAAAACCGTACACACGCAGGGTTAGTGAAGGAATAAACTGAAGGGAACATAGCAAGTAAAATATGTTCTCTAAATGTCTAAGCACACAATGAGTTATATTACTGACATTTCTAACAGATCTCCATAATTATTTTTTATAAATTTTACAAAAAATAGCTTAAAGTTTGAGATGAGAAATCTTGTGAAAGTGATTTTATGATTTTATGAAAGTGATTTTTTTTTTTTTTTTTGACCGGAAATGGCGCCGCTGTGTTCGGTCGCCGTTCAGGTCGCTCCGCGAAGACTGTGCTTTTATTTACTATTTTACTTTTACTCTCAGTTTTTACAAACTTATCATCTGCATTGATCTACTACGACAGCAAAACTCTTTTGGACATTGGTTACCTCTACACTGGACTGTTTCAGGACACTTTCGCCGATCCTCTGTGGCCATCTGAGATTCTTCGCAACGCCGAGTTGAACAATGGACAGAGCCAGCGGCGTAGAACAAAGAAACACCGTGGGAAACGCGCTGGTATCCGTAACAGACTGAGGAAAAGGGCATTCAGACCTCCTCTCCCGAGCATTCTTCTAGCAAATGTTCAATCCTTGGATAATAAGATGGACGATCTTAGAGCCAGGATAAGTTTTCAACGGGACATGAGAGACTGTAATATCTACTGTTTGTCGAAACATGGCTCACGCCACGGTCCCGGACACAGCTGTGACGCCCGCCGGAGAACTTCTCTGTTTTTCGGATGGACAGAACAGCCGAGGCCGGTAAATCCAAAGGCGGTGGAGTGTGTTTCATGATCAACAAGAAATGGTGCGATCCCAGGAACATCACCATTCTCTCGCGGTCCTGCTCGCCTCATCTGGAACATTTAACAATCATTTGCCGCCCATTCTATCTGCCTAGGGAGTTTTCTGCGATTGTCGCGTCCGCTGTTTACATTCCACCACAGGCAGACACAGTGCTGGCTTTATCTGGCCTTCATGATGTTGCCAGCGGCGTCATAAACCAACATCCCGACGCGGCATTCATTGTCGCGGGCGATTTTAACAAAGCAAACCTAAAGAAAGTCCTGCCAAACTTTCATCAGCACGTCTCCTGCCCCACACGAGGAGCAAACACACTGGATCACTGCTACTCTCCGTTTAAGAACGCCTATAAAGCGCGGTCACTTCCAGCGTTTGGCAAATCGGATCATGCCGCCATTTTCCTCACACCTGAATACAAACAAAAGCTCCTCCAGGAACCCCCGGTGAGGCGGGAAGTTAAGCGTTGGTCACCCCACTCAGAGACCGCGCTACAGGCAGCTCTGGGCGATGTGGATTGGGACATGTTCCGAGCGAGTTCAGCTGACGTAAGCAAGTTCACAGACGTGGCGCTTTGCTTCATCAACACGCTTACAGAGCAAGCCACGCAAACAATAACAATAGCGTCCTTCTCAAATCAGAAACCGTGGGTGGACAATTCAATCCGCGCGGCAGTGAACGCGACGCACTGCTGCTTATAACGCCGGTCTCCATTCAGGGAATATGAATGAATACAGATCGTCCTGCTATGCTCTCAGACGAGCAGTTAAAGCCGCAAAACTCCGTTATAAAGACCGAGTGGAGTCTCATTTCCAACTCAACGACTCGCGGCGCATGTGGCAAGGTCTGAGGTCCATCTGCTCCTTTGGATCTAAATCCTCTGCAGAGGCAAGCGTTGATCCGCCGCCGTGAACGAAGTTAAACTCTTTCTATGCTCGCTTTGACTGTAACCGCTGCAACGCGACTCCGCCAAGTGACGTCAGAGGAAATTACTCAGAGCAGCAACAATCACGTGATCTCTGTCTCAGAGGATGAAGTTCGGAGAGCACTCAAGCGTGTGGGCGCCAGGAAAGCTGCCGGGCGGATGGTATTTCAGGCCGTGTTCTGCGGTCCTGTGCTGATCAGCTCGCCGGGTTGTTTACATCTATCTTTAATGAGTCCTCGCTACATCTGTGGTCCCCACCTCCTCAAAAAAATCCACCATCATCCCTGTCCCTAAGAACAGTAAACCCTCTTGCCTAAATGACTATCGTCCAGTGGCTCTCATGTCTATAGTCATGAAGGTCTTTGAGAGACTCATTAAAAACACCATTTGCGCCTTCATTCCTGACACTTTGGACCCTCTTCAGTTTGCCTATCGTCCCAATAGATTGACTGAAGATGCCATCTCTCATGTCCTCCACCCCTCCCTCACTCACATCGACAGCAAAAGTGGGAACTACGTAAGACTGCTATTTATTGACTATAGCTCAGCCTTTAACACCATAGTTCCCACCAAGCTAACCTCCAAACTCCTGGATCTCGGCCTGAATCCTTCTCTCTGCCACTGGATTGAGGACTTCCTCACTGGCAGGCCTCAGGTGGTGAGAATAGGCCAGTCCACCTCCACCTCCATCACCCTGAGTGTGGGAGCTCCACAGGGCTGTGTCCTGAGTCCCCTGCTCTACTCTCTCTACACGCATGACTGTTTGTCCACACACAGCTCCACCTCTATCATCAAATTTGCTGATGATACTGTTGTCCTGGGCCTCATTTCCAACAACAATGAGACGGCATACTTGGACGAGGTGGAGCATCTAACATCATGGTGCCAGGACAACTGTCTCTCTCTGAATGTTGGCAAGACCAAAGAAATGATTGTGGACTTCAGGAAGAGACAGCAACGGACATACTCCCCCTCATGATCAGCGGGTCACCAGTAGAGAGTGAGCAGCTTCAAGTACCTGGGAGTAAACATCTCCGAGGACCTGACCTGGACTGCTCACATTCAGACACAGGTGAAAAAGCCAGGCAAAGACTGTACCACCTGCGCCAGCTGAGGAAATTCAGGGTTTCACCAGCTATCCTGAAAACTTTCTATTTAGGCGATAGAAAGTGTTTTAACTCAGTGCATCACAGCGTGGTATGGGAACAGCACCAGTCATGACCGCAAAGCCCTACAAAGAGTAGTGCGCTTATCCGAGCGTATCTCAGGGTCAGCTCTCCCGTCTCTGCAGGACGTCTACACCAAACGCTGCAAAGGTAGAGCTACCAAGATCATCAAGGACTCTAATCACCCTGCAAACCCTCATTTCACGCTGCTACCATCTGGTAAGCGCTTCCGAAGCCTGATGGCCAAAACTGAGAGACTCAGGAGGAGCTTCTTCCCCCAGGCCATCAGACTCCTGAACTCAGTCACTTAACACCACGTGACTTCACGTCAGGATAAACATCGATACACTGACATTGCACTGCACTTTCTGTTCTCGTTGTTACTGTGTAACAACCTGTCATAAACCTGTTTGCACATTATACTCTTTATACATTTGTTAACCACATATTTATAAGTCTACAGTTTACTCACTGCAAAGTCTACTCCACTTATTTTATTCCACTTTATCCTTATTTGTTTTTTTTTTTCTCTTGACTTGATTATTTATAATTCTACAGATATAGACATATATATATATATATAGAGAGTACTTTTTTTTATATCCTATTTCTATTATAATTTCCTCCTTGTGTTTTTAACTGTGAATTTGCACTGTCCATGGAGCGGACCTGTTTACATTTCACTGCCGGTTGTATATTCTGTATATAACTGTGTGTGTGACAAATAAAACTCTTGAATCTTGAATCTTGATTAAAACAAGAGCGAATCTGTGCCGGTGTGTTCATACACATCAGCTTAACTCAGATGAGCGTGATGTTCACACCCAATGACAGAGATCTGCTCTTGAGCTCAGACTCTCTTCATTCTGTTCAGTTTCTCAGAACACTTCACTTCTTCATCCTGCTGTCATCAATGTGTCCTGATTTAAGGATGTTTGGAGATCTGAGCTGGAGAACACAAATCCTGAGGAAGAACATCAGTTCTGCCGTGTATGCGGTTCAATTTAGGGTTTTATTTATTATGTTAATGTTTCTGGCCTCTGCTTTAATGCTTAAATGTGCCGGACTCTCGCTCATCTTCTGAACACAAATGAAGAGATCTGTAATGAAATGGAAAGATTTCTGTCCTCCATTGACAGGCTAAGCAACTTCCACTGACGCTTCAGAAAGCTCATAAAGAGAAACTGATCCATATGGATCGAGCGAGACTCCATGGCTTTATATGAGGAAGGAAGGTCTGAGCGACATTAGGGCGAGGAAATGATCCGAGATTCTCATTAATGGGTGAACTGGCCCTTTAAGAGCCTGACCGACTGTTCATTTATTCAGCCGTGTCATTCTGCATTATTTTACATTTTTATGAATAGATTCTGCAATTCTGTCCATATTTTCTGCATCACAGAAATCATAGGGCTGATTTAACCTAACCTTTAGAAACCTACAGGTGACGCCACAGACACTACGTCCGTATTTTTTTACAGCCTATTTGAACCTACAAAACACTGTATTGAGAGTTTTTAGTCCCTTTTGGACTCTCAGTAGATCCTCTTACTGACTCGAGGACACTGACTGTGTTTAAAAAGACACACACACCTGCACGCTGGGGAGGAACGCTAGAATGTCGCCTTCCTCTCCCCTGCGGTGCAGATCCAGGATCATGTGACAGGAAGCGGTGGCCAGGTCGCGTCCCGTCGGCGGGTCCCGGTACAGAATCTCTGTGGTGGCGGTGTGCGAGGGAACGCTGAGGTGAGGGACGCTCTCTCCCAGGAAGCTGGTGAAGGTCTGAGCGGCGGCGGCGGTGAGCACCAGCACTCGGAGGTCGTGGCGCTGCTGGCACACGTCACGCAGAAGCCCCAGCAGCACGTCTGTGGCCACCGTGCGCTCCTGAGCCTCGTCGATGACCAGAACCCCGTACTGCCGCAGCAGAGGGTCTGACATCATCTCCTCCAGCAGGAGGGAGTCCGTCACGAACCTGCAGATGTCCAGACAAGCATTACCACAGGAAGCAGACACACTCTGTCAGTTTAAATCTAGACTAAAAACGCATCTCTTTACTATGGCTTACACATAAAACATTATCAATCTCTATTATTCAAATCAGTAAATGATTGTTAGGCTGCATTAACTAGGTCAGCCGGAACCGGGAACACTTCCCATAACACCTGATGTACTCGTTACATCATAAGAAGAATGGCATCTACGCTAATGTTAGTCTCTCTGTTTATCCCGAGGTTTACTGCAGTCAGCCAGATCCGGATCAGATGGGGTGTGTGTTCTCTAGCGCCGGCGCTGTTGCCGTGCGGATGAGTGGCCGGAACATGATGAGAGTTGATTTTAGTTGAAAATGGTGACCCATGGTTAGGTAAGTGACCCAAAGTAAATCACTAATGATGAATCAATCAAAAACTTACTTTAGCTGGACAATAACTTTATTCAAGATTCAAGCTGCGCTGATGTACATCAGCTCTATTCTATTTCTCTAGACCTTATTCTCTTCATTAATCTCCTGTTAAAGCTGCTTTGAAACTATATTGTAAAAAGCACCATCTGTGCCCCGGAGCCCAACAGCAGCGCTGCGTCTCACGGGTTTATCTGTGACCACAGCACCGGTCCTGCGTCTCACGGGTTTATCTGTGACCACAGCACCGGTCCTGCGTCTCACGGGTTTATCTGCGGCCATAGCCAACAACACACGCACGGGTCAGAATCATCCATTTTTCTTTTATGCCAAACATCATTAGGATATTAAGATCATGTTCATGAAGATATTTAGTAAATGTCCTACCGTAAATATATCATAAATGTATTATTAGTAGTAATATGCAGTGCTAAGGACTTCATTTGGACGACTTTAAAGGAGATTTTCTCAGTATTTAGATGTTTTTGCTCCCTCAGATTCCAGATTTTCCAAATGTTGTCCTAACAAACCACACATCAATGATGATTACTGATTTTAAACCATAATTCATTTGGACAACTTTAAAGGAGATTTTGGGTGAGAGTGAGCGTGTGCTCGTACCTCAGGATGGTGTCCGGGGTGCAGCCGTCCTCGTGCGGGACCCTGTAGCCCACCTCTAACCCCAGACTCAGGTCCATCTCATCGGCCACTCGGAGTGCCAGACTGCAGGCGGCCGCCGCGTACGGCTGACAGCAGCACACCAGACCCTGAGAGAACTCGTGCGACAGAGCGTACTCCACACACCACTGAGGAACCTGCACACACACACACACACACAGCAGAGAAAGAGCACGTCAGAGAACAGAACAACACAACAGAAGAATACAATACAACAGGATAAAATAGAATAGAATAGAATAGAATAGAACGTAATAGGGCAGAATAGAATATGACTCAATTACTCCTGTCTTGCAGGACTCAGACCTGCAGCCTGAGGATCACTGACGTTAAGCTCTGTTGGTAAGAGTCGTGCTGACAGTGAGCGGTCACAGAGGAACTCTACGGTCAAGCGCACTGGACGGTTTGTGCTAAACTGATGGCTAATTCTTCCTTACAAACATCTGTATCATTTGGTTTTTCATTCTTTGATGAATAGAGTTCAAAAGAACAGCCTTAATCTGATCTGAAATAGAATCTTTTGTAACATTATAAATGTCTTTACTGTCACTTCTGATCTATTTAAAGTCTTTTATTATGTTAAAAAATCATGGATGGACCTGGAACTGGTCCCATATGAACAGTGCTTTAGGAAGCGAGAGAACAGGATCGTCTCCCAGCAGAGTCATGTTTTCAGCAACATCTGTGTCCTTTATGTTTTATTATGTAGTAACTGTGTTATAAAAACAGTAAAGTCACTGCACGCTGTGCCTCAGAGCAACCTTTAGCCGCTTGATTACATCACCTCATCTTTGCTTTTAGAGACTGACGGACAAGATCTTTTTCAGTGGTGATAAACATCACGACACAGATTAACACAAACCATGGCATTAGAGAATAATAACCTCAATCTAGCTTTAAAATGAAACTGCAACTCATTCACTACATTGCCAAAAAGTGTTGTGACGCCTGCCTTCACATGCACATGAGCTTTAATGCCATCCCATTCTTAATCCGTAGGGTTTAATATGGAGTCGGCCCACCCTTTGCAGCTCTAACAGCTTCAGCTCTTCTGGGAAGGCTTTCCACAAGCTTTAGGAGTGTGTTTATGGGAATTTTTGACCATTCTTCTAGAAGCGCATTTGTGAGGTCAGGCACTGATGTTGGACGAGAAGGCCTGGCTCGCAGTCTCCGCTCTAATTCATCCCAAAGGTGTTCTATCGGGATGAGGTCAGGACTCTGTGCAGGCCAGTCAAGTTCCTCCACACCAAACTCGCTCATCCATGTCTTTATGGACCGACGCTTTGTGCACTGGAGCGCAGTCATGCTGGGACAGGAAGGGGCTGTCCCCAAACTGTTCCCACATAGTTGGGACCATGAAATTGTCCAAAATGTCTTGGTGTGCTGAAGCATTAAGAGTTCCTTTCACTGGAACTAAGGGGCCAAGCCCAACCCCTGAAAAACAACCCCACCCCATAATCCCCCTCCACCAAACTTTACACTTGGCACAATGCAGTCAGGCAAGTCCCGTTCTCCTGGCAACCGCCAAACCCAGACTCATCCATGGGATTGTCAGACAGAGAAGCGTGATTGGTCACTCCAGAGAACACGTCTCCACTGCTCTAGAGTCCAGTGGCGGCGTGCTTTACTCCACTGCATCCCACGCTTTGCATTGCACTTGGTGATGTAAGGCTTGGATGAGCTGCTCGGCCATGGAAACCCATTCCATGAAGCTCTCTACGCACTGTTCTTGAGCTCATCTGAAGGCCACAGAAGTTTGGAGGTCTGGAGCTATTGACTCTGCAGAAAGTTGGTGACTTCTGCGCACTGTGACCCTCAGCATGCGCTGACCCCGCTCTGTGATTTTACGTGGCCTACCACTTCGTGGCTGAGTTGCTGTTGTTCCCAATCACTTCCACTCTGTTATAATCCCACTAACAGTTGAGTGTGGAATATTTAGTAGTGAGGAAATGTCAGGAATGGACTTATTGCACAGGTGGCAACCTATCACGGTACCACGCTTGAGTTCACTGAGCTCCTGAGAGCGAGCCATTCTTTCACAAATGTGTGTAGAAGCGTCTGCATGCCTAGTGCTTGATTTATACACCTGTGGCCATGAAGGGATTCAACACCTGAACTCAGGGATTTGGAGGGGCGGCCCAATACTTTTGGCAGTATAGTGTGTTTAAAAGATGTTGCAAATGCATGTTGAGCTTTACGGTCTGAGCGTGAAGCATGTGTGTGTGTGATGTACCTGTGTGCTCTTCCCCGTCCCGCCGTCTGCGCTCACGACGATCATGCTGTGCGACTCCATGTGCTCCAGCAGACTGAACCTCAGGCTCCACACTGGCAGCTGCTTCCTCTCCTCCAGCAGACTGTAGTACCGGGAGGAATACGGCAGCCCGTCGTAGGGGTTGACCTCCAGATCGGCCAGGTCATCGTCCGCTCTCTCGCCGTCCTCCTCCAGGTCTCCGGACAGCAGAGACGATATGGAGAGGTTGTCCAGGCCGGAGAGCGCAGGAGAAGGCTTCGGGATGGCCGTGGAGGTCATGCTGAATGTGGACGGGCTGCTGACAGAGCCCTGAGGAACCGCAAACGCAAATCACCTACACAGAACAAATCGACATTTGAGTTCAGTAGACTCTAGCTATGAATGGAAGGAAATAAGAAAACACAGAACTTGAATATAAAACGCATTTCATTGGGCTTTTGTCAAAGTTTTAACAAATTGTTGTTAAATTGTATAAGTTTCATGATTTAATTTAATTAGACATGCTTTTTGATTACTAAAATTAAATTGAACCATTAAAATTTAAAATTTAAAACAAAAAATGTAACGGATCTCATAGGTCCCACAATTCCAGGTTTGCTGTGCTTGTCTGTAGTAATACTAATAATAATTGTTATTATTATTATTATTGCTGCTCACGTGTGAATGAACACAGCGCCGCGTTTTGCTCTGAAACACGTGCATTTATTTATTTAATTACATCACAGCCTTTGCCGTATCATGATTTCGGTTTTATTTTGGTGTTTTTTTTAATCGTGCCGCCTTAACAGTTTAATTCCTGGATAATGCACTATTTCTTTCAGACGAAGGAACAGCTGAACGACTCTTTCTTGAGCGAGCGAATGAAGTCAAGAACAGCCGCTCTCAGTAATTGCACACGCGTCAGGAATCCAACACATGTCCTGCACACACACACACACACACACACACACACACACACACACACACTTCAGTGCGTTCTGTAAAAACGACACTGCAATGCCAAACACTATCCTGTTTCCTCACAGTCCTTACACAATATGAGAGCTGTCTCAGGTTAGTAAGAGTATCGAAGACATGCGGCAGAATTATAATGTACATGAATTATAATACTACAACACAAGATATGTGATGTGATGAGTAAACAAGGCACTGATGCATAACTAGCGCGTGTGTTTGGGAGGAACTGATGCTGGGGTATATTATTTTTAGTGCTGTCAAATCAATTAATGTAAAGTATGTGTGTGTACTGTGTATAAGTATTATGTATGTATGTATGTATGTATAAAAATACACACTTATTCATGTATATATTTAAGAAATATTTGCATGTATATATGTAAATATTAATATTTTATATATAAATTATTTTCTTAAATATATACATGTGTGCTATTTATATATACATAATATTATTATATTTTAATACTCCTTTTTTTCTCGCAGTTGCGAGTTTTTATCTCACAATTTTGACTTTTTTTCTCAGAAATTGCACAATATAAACAATTGCGAGAAAAATGTTGGCATTGTGAGATAAAAAGTCGCGATTAAAACACATCATATATTAAAGTGTTTCCATGGTTTCTACAAAATAACTCGGGGATGATGTCACTGATAGGCGACGCACACACACGGGCCGTGTCCTGGTTAAAAACGCTTATTTCTCTGGATTTAAACATTCTTGGAAACATTTGGGATAAGTCAACACAATATATAACACTGCTCTAGTGGTTTTTGGCTATATTAATCCAAAAATACGTACATACTGTACCTTTAAAGCAACAAAAGAACACAAATAACAGCGTGAAACGCGAAATCATCACTAGATCACACCCTGATGATCTTATTTGTTATTGAATGTAAAACAATGACGGATATGGTTTTTCTTTTTTTTCATTCTTAAACTACCATAATAAACACTGTGATATAGCACAAAATCAAACGTGGTATGATTTTAAATGTAATGTTTTCCATGATGTGATGAATAAATTCGGACGCGGTTCCTTTAAATCTGCACAATGAGCGCGTATCAGCTGACTGTCAGAGATCAGACAACAACACGTCGAGTAAACAGCAGAACGGGAGGAAAACACCGCAGAACGGGAGGAAAACACATTTACCTGCAGCTCATGTCCACCTCAGATCCGTCAGACTAACCCCAAGAGAAATCAAACGAGAATGCACCGCGTTAACGTTCAACAACCGCGATGACACGAAATATATCATACAGTGTCCTTCAGAGACTGTAAACGAAATGCTTGGAAACCGATCCGAGGCTGTTTACGCGCAATATCACGACATCATTCGTGACTGTTGACAGTATTTCATCGCCAGAGAGCGAAACTCCGCCGCCATGTTGAAGCTCCACCGCGACTCACCTCAGGGGCGCGCTGTAATCCCGCTCGGCCGCTGACTAGGGTGCGTCTCGCGCCTTTGACACGCACTGCTGGCGCTGTACACTAGCGAGGGCACTCGAGAGGTGTGGAGACACGGCCTCGCGCTCACCGGGCAGGTGGAGCTGGAACCCGAAGCAGATAAAAGAGAAGGGTGGAGACCGACACACAACTAAATAAATGAATGAATGTGCAACACAGAAAACAACTAAACTAAATAAATAGGTCAGTGTATTGTTATGAATCAAGTCAGGTTTATTAAAACGTGGATTAGCAATCAAAACGCATTATACATCTCAGACAAATCCAATTTTATAGCTAAAAACATACGGTAATATAAATACTGAATCCCGCGCGCGCGCGTAATTTAAACTTTAACGGTCATTTCGTTTTGCTGACTAGCATTATTTTATCGACCTCTTTATTGAATAATTGCTTATAATTACCATATTCACTCACCTAAAGGATTATTAGGAACACCTGTTCAATTTCTCATTAATGCAATTATCTAATCAACCAATCACATGGCAGTTGCTTCAATGCATTTAGGGGTGTGGTCCTGGCCAAGACAATCTCCTGAACTCCAAACTGAATGTCAGAATGGGAAAGAAAGGTGATTTAAGCAGTTTTGAGCGTGGCATGGTTGTTGGTGCCAGACGGGCCGGTCTGAGTATTTCACAATCTGCTCAGTTACTGGGATTTTCACGCACAACCATTTCTAGGGTTTACAAAGAATGGTGTGAAAAGGGAAAAACATCCAGTATGCGGCAGTCCTGTGGGCGAAAATGCCTTGTTGATGCTAGAGGTCAGAGGAGAATGGGCCGACTGATTCAAGCTGATAGAAGAGCAACTTTGACTGAAATAACCACTCGTTACAACCGAGGTATGCAGCAAAGCATTTGTGAAGCCACAACACGCACAACCTTGAGGCGGATGGGCTACAACAGCAGAAGACCCCACCGGGTACCACTCATCTCCACTACAAAAAGAGGCTACAATTTGCACCAGCTCACCAAAATTGGACAGTTGAAGAATGGAAAAATATTGCCTGGTCTGATGAGTCTCGATTTCTGTTGAGACATTCAGATGGTAGAGTCAGAATTTGGCGTAAACAGAATGAGAACATGGATTCATCATGCCTTGTTACCACTGTGCAGGCTGGTGGTGGTGGTGTAATGGTGTGGGGGATGTTTTCTTGGCACACTTTAGGCCCCTTAGTGCCAATTGGGCATCGTTTAAATGCCACGGCCTACCTGAGCATTGTTTCTGACCATGTCCATCCCTTTATGACCACCATGTACCCATTCTCTGATGGATTATCCAGCAGGATAATGCACCATGTCACAAAGCTCCAATCATTTCAAATTGGTTTCTTGAACATGACAATGAGTTCACTGTACTAAAATGGCCCCCACAGTCACCAGATCTCAACCCAATAGAGCATCTTTGGGATGTGGTGGAACGGGAGCTTCGTGCCCTGGATGTGCATCCCACAAATCTCCATCAACTGCAAGATGCTATCCTATCAATATGGGCCAACATTTCTAAAGAATGCTTTCAGCACCTTGTTGAATCAATGCCACGTAGAATTAAGGCAGTTCTGAAGGTGAAAGGGGGTCAAACACAGTATTAGTATGGTGTTCCTAATAATCCTGACAGGTGAGTGTATGGGTGATTCTTAGACTATGGGCACCTTTATGTAAAAATGTAAAATGATAACAATTTCTCTTGTAATCTAAGTTTGTCCTCTTACAGAACTTAAAATTAGACAAATTATTATTATAAATTATTTAAACGTGACTGTGACTGTTACGTGACTTTTGAACAAGTTTTTAAAATTTTTTTTTATTAAACTCCACATGGATAAAAGTGCCCCTAGTTGAAGAAACTGAACTGACACGTCTAATTGAAGAGAACATGAAGTTAAAGGCACAAAGATTTTTGGATTAAAATATCCAAAAACCACTAGAACAGTGTTATATATTTTGTTGACTTGTACATTATCCCAAATGTTTCCAAGAATGTTTAAATCCAGAGAAATAAGTAATTTTAACCAGGACACGGCCCATGTGTGTACGTCGCGTTACCCTCGATTTCCGTTTTTAATTGTGTAGTAACCATGGCAACACAAAGCCGCTTTAATATCTGATGTGTTTTATTAGACACTGTTTGGATCACTGATGGACAGAAACTAATGATTGTTCTCCAGCTCAACACAGTTAGTCTGATTGTGTAAATCTGGTGTTGTTGATTTACCGCACAGAGTGCCATGTTTTACCATGCCTGATATGATCTCGCTCACTGCAGTGTGAACAAGTGTCTCATAGTAGCGCCGAGTAGCATTATAACATCACTTTAACACACTCATGTGTGTGATATGATCAAACAGAGCCGCGTTACACACACATGCATGAGTGGAAGAAGCGGAAGCGCTCGCGGCAGAATAAAAGCTCCGCCCACTCAAGAGTCAAGACACGCCTTTGTGTTGAGTAAGAGACGAAACATTACATATTGCGCCTTTAACCGAGAAGTTACTGAGGTACCGTGCTAAAAGTTATGAAATCTTACATAATAATGGATAAATCAATCTTATTTAATCCTTCATATGACGTTACAAATGTTTTGGGAACGTTCCAAGAATGTTCTGGGAACCAAAAATTGTGTCCCAAAAAATACTGATTATTTACAGAGTCCCAAAGCCCCAAACTGATATGATGAACCCTAAAGGTCAGAGTTTGCCCCTGCTGGTAGACACTATAATCACACCATGTGTCTAATCAGTGTTGACATGATGCAGTTTTCCTGCAGGTCCAGAGAGATCAGTCACATGACATTTATTGCCACATAAAATCAGCTGTTTGTGTAGAAACAGTAAAGCTTGTTTTTGTGTCCACGTGAAACACAGTAAGTCAACTCCTATAGGAGATCAGTTTAATTAGCATTAAGCAAAAAGCGTCTGGTGTATTAATAAAGACACATTTGATCACTGACACTTATATCACCCAAAATGTGTTCAAATGAACTATTCAACTGATTCAGTTTGGTAAAAGCAGCACGTGACTTTCCATCTGCGGCTGCCTATGTTGACCCGAGGTAATAATTCTATAATTAGATTAAATCCATGGGATATGTGACCTATTAAAGGCTAATCAGAGATAAATGATTGAAAAGCAGAGGAGGCGTGTTAAAAGCGACAATTCTGTCATTAGTGTGTGACTCTACAGACTAATCACCTCAGCACTCATTACTCCCTTGATTCGAGGGTTAGGCTCAGTCACATATGAACACGTTCAAGAACATGGCAATTGATTTATTGTCATCTGCAGACTGTAAAACAAAATCACACAGTCATCAGCCACTTTGATGACATGGTTGTTCAGATGCCTGGATAAACACTGGAGGGTGTTTCGCATGAACGACAGAGGGCCAAGGACCGAGCCCTGGGGGACACCTGTGTCCGATCTGAGAGAGAATGAGCTTTGATCGTGGATTCTAAACACTGTTGATGTTTGGTTGGTGTTTTAATGCCATGCCAGCATCCTTGGCTATTTTCACGTCAAGTAGCAAGTTAAAAAACTATAAAAGAGCCATTTAAAATCCTATATAAGAAGTCAAGTCAAGTCACCTTTATTTATATAGCGCTTTTTACAATGCTGATTGTTTCAAAGCATCTTCACAGTGTTAACAGAAAAATAATGCAACAGAATTTGATTTGGCTGTACAGCCGCTCTGGTGAAACGGTGATGTTATCCAGCTAATTTCAAGTATCATATAGTGTCAACGCGGGCAGATCGGTAATATAGATGAGATTTAGGAGTCCCCAACTGAGCAAGCCAAAGGCGACGGTGGCAAGGAACCAAAACTCCTTCAGGGTCAGAATGGAGAAAAAAACCTTGGGAGAAACCAGGCTCAGTCGGGGTGCCAGTTCTCCTCTGGCGGACGAACAAACAGTGTATGATTATAATTCTGGCAACATTACAGGTCAGAGGTCAGATTACATCTGAATATTCAAAGATTGGAGTCATCACGCCGGAGACGGGTTTAATGAGGATGTCGTGTCGATGCAGCATTTACGGGGGGAGTTTATTTGACACGCTCTCTGCAGACACTTCAGGGATGAGCTGGTCATGTCCAGGCGCTGGTCCACCATCTGATCTGGATACGGCCCGGATCCGGCTGACTGCAGTAAACCTCGGGATAAACAGAGAGACTAACATTAGCGTAGATGCCATTCTTCTTATGATGTAACGAGTACATCAGGTTTTATGGGAAGTGTTCCCGGTTCCGGCTGACCTAGCTAATGCAGCCTAACAATAAGAACATGTATGTGATTCTAGAGTGTCCCAGTGATTGTTGACCACTTAGTATACATATGAAAAGAGTGGTTTAATACAAGTAATAACACAGTGAGACTAGTAGTTTGGGAGTTAATCTGATCTACCTACTTTAACATTATTCTCATGTTGCGATATTTTGCAATGACAAATAAATGATAAATGGAACTCTCAAAATGGCCAAAATTGAGGGGGAAAAAATGTAAATTGAGAAATGTTTATAAACAAATTCATGCAGTTCCATTATCACCAATGCAGAAAGTCAAACAACACTTAAAAATACAAAGTGAAAATAGCGATAGATTCTATTTACACTATGTAAAATTAGCAGTGTTTTCTTTGCAATAAGTGAAAATAGTAGTTAGCATGGCGTTAGTTTTCATTGTTATGCTAACGATACTCAGCTCTATATTTCGCGCCCTGATGAAACTTACCAGTTCACAAGATTAACAGAATGCATAGCTGATATAAAACATTGGATGACTAGTAATTTCCTACAACCTAATTCAGAAAAAAACAGAGATTCTAATTATTGGACAAAAAAACTCTGCACATTGTGATACTGTCTAACACTCGATGGCTGCTCTGTCAAGTCCTCGTCGTCAGTGAGGAACCTGGGTGTGCTCTTTGATACCAATCTCTCATTTGAAAGCCACGTTTCTAACATCTGTAAAACTGCATTCTACCATCTTAAAAATATATCTAAATTACGGCACATCCTTTCAATGCAAAATGCTGAACAGTTAATTCATGCGTTCATGACCTCAAGGCTAGATTACTGTAATGCTTTACTGGGTGGTTGCCCTGCTCGCTTAATAAACAAACTCCAGCTGGTCCAAAACGCAGCAGCTCGAGCTCTTACTAGAACCAGGAAGTATGACCATATTAGCCCGGTTCTGTCAACACTGCACTGGCTCCCTATTAAACATCACATACATTTTAATATCTTGCTTATTACTTACAAAGCACTAAATGGTTTAGCTCCCCAGTACTTGAGCGAGCTCTTAACGCATTATAATCCATCACGTCTATTGCGGTCTCAAAACTCTGGCCAGTTGATAATCCCTAGAATATCAAAATCAACTGCAGGCGGTCGATCCTTTTCCTATTTAGCGCCTAAACTCTGGAACAGTCTTCCTAGCATTGTTCGGGAAGCAGACACACTCTGTCAGTTTAAATCTAGACTAAAAACGCATCTCTTTACTATGGCTTACACATAAAACATTATCAATCTCTATTATTCAAATCAGTAAATGATTGTTAGGCTGCATTAACTAGGTCAGCTGGAACCGGGAACACTTCCCATAACACCTGATGTACTCGTTACATCATAAGAAGAATGGCATCTACGCTAATGTTAGTCTCTCTGTTTATCCCGAGGTTTACTGCAGTCAGCCGGATCCGGATCAGATGGTGGACCTGCGCTTAATCTGTGTTGTTAAAAGCGCTATATAAATTAAGGTGACTTGACTTTATTTGCATCTATGGTTCTAAGAAGCAATTTAACATCCAAGTAACCTTATAATGGAAAAAGGTTCTTTAGATTTTCTTCACACTAAGAAAACATGGTTGTTTTAAGGGAAAGGTTCAAAAGTGTTTCTAAAAACCTTGTTTTGGAAAGTTTCAGAAAGCTCTAAAATAAATGTTCTTGTGTTAATTCACAGCTGCCAATCAACTGTCTCACACCGTATGCCCGATCACGAGCCGCTAATGACGCGCATCCCTCTTACTGGACAACGCAGTGACCGGTCCACTGACCTAATCAGGTCACATCATTAACATTTAGATAGTTAAGGCTCCTTGATTGCAGTTAACAGGTAATAATGTGATAATATCACGCAGCAAAGAGGTATAAAAAGAGTCTCCTCACACCGCAAAAATGAACATCATTGCTCAGAAGCCGAATCTTTTCACTAGCTGTCCGTTTCAGCCTCGGTACAGTAAGTACTGCGTCTATATTTACAGTCTGGTTATGTTGAGAATGTAGTGTTGTGTCATTATTGTGTTTCTGGCACAGATATGTCTGGAGGTCTGCTGTCGGTGGTTTGTCTGCTGTGTCTGCTGTCCGTTTGCTCGGCCTGTTACATCTCTAACTGCCCCATCGGTGGCAAGCGATCCGTACAGGACTGGCCGTCCCGACAGGTGTGTTCATTAATTTCCTTAAGGCTTGAGTTTGAACAATGAAGACATGCTCACTGAGATGTAACGTCCTGGTCCTCTAGTGCATGTCATGTGGTCCTGGCGACCGTGGCCGCTGTTTTGGTCCCAGTATCTGCTGTGGTGACGGGATCGGGTGTTTGGTGGGCTCGCCAGAAACGCTTCGCTGTCTGGAGGAGGATTTCCTGCCCACTCCATGCGAGGCGTCTGGAAAAGCGTGCGGTTATGAAGGACGCTGCGCTGCTCCAGGGGTCTGCTGCGAAGCAGGTTAGTTTTACCTGTTTCATATCTCAACCCGTATGTTGTGTTCCGGTTAGGGGATTTTCTTTTTCCTGAAAATGTATATGACTTTCTTCTTTCAGCCATATTATTAAAATTATATTTAAAAAAATGTCTTGGCTCTTGCCAGGTTTATAATGGGAGTGAATGGGGAATGAGATTTTGATGGCCAAAAAAGTGCATCCATCCATCATAAAAGTACTCCACACGGCTCCGGGGGTTAATAAAGAAAAATATCCAGATGTTGTTATCCATGTGTCGGGTCAGAGGTCACTCTTCCGTTGGAACTTGACTCGTGTACGGCCGTTACCGGAAGCCAGTAATTATAGTTTATAAAGTTATAAATATGGGTATTTTTCTTGGCTTCAGAAGGCCTTTATTAACCCCTGGAGCCGTATGGATTACTTTTATGATGGATGGATGGATGGATGGATGGATGCTTCAAAATCTCATCCCCATTCACTCCCATTATAAAGCTGGGAAGAGCCAAGACATTTTTTAAATATAATTTTAATAATATGGCTGAAAGAAGAAAGTCATATACACCTAGGATGCCTTGAGGGTGAGTAAATTATGGGATAATTTTCATGTTATTGCACAGGACTAAAACTTACTGACTGTGCCTACTCGGGGTATAACAATTAAAACATTTTAAATGTTGTAACCCCAAAGTGGGCAGGGCCAGTCGTTGCCATCTTGGCAGTGCGTCACTCCCAGATAACCGAAAATGGGCAAAGAGGCGGGACGTGGGTGGAGCTGAGGTGCCTGGTTGCTGAAACCACGACCGCTTAGCTCGACCATAGTAGCAATACACCTGTCACTCTAGTGACCACGCCCTTAATTATGCAGAACTTTAAGGCTTAATATAATTTAAACGGATGAGTTATAAAAATATTCACCCCCTCACAGCTGTCATGAAGGGCAAAATTAGCCGTATAGACCAAAACCAACGTGTTTTTCTGCTGTAAAGTTAGGCATTTTAACACGAGGGAGATACAGATTTGACTCCCTTCTGGAGCCGGTCTCCAGTGGCCAGGCGATGAATTGCAGTTTAAGTCACTTCTGTACTGGCTTCAAGAGAAACCACGGGGTGTTGACGCTTAGTTGATACACTTATGGTGTTCCG
>CM031947.1:45522417-45527417 GCA_018749465.1 Paracanthobrama guichenoti | reverse complement strand
CCAGTATGCGGCAGTCCTGTGGGTGAAAATGCCTTGTTGATGCTAGAGGTCAGAAGAGAATGGGCCGACTGATTCAAGCTGATAGAAGAGCAACTTTGACTGAAATAACCACTCGTTACAACCGAGGTATGCAGCAAAGCATTTGTGAAGCCACAACACGCACAACCTTGAGGCGGATGGGCTACAACAGCAGAAGACCCCACCGGGTACCACTCATCTCCACTACAAATAGGAAAAAGAGGCTACAATTTGCACAAGCTCACCAAAATTGGACAGTTGAAGACTGGAAAAATGTTGCCTGGTCTGATGAGTCTCGATTTCTGTTGAGACATTCAGATGGTAGAGTCAGAATTTGGCGTAAACAGAATGAGAACATGGATCCATCATGCCTTGTTACCACTGTGCAGGCTGGTGGCGGTGGTGTAATGGTGTAGGGGATGTTTTCTTGGCACACTTTAGGCCCCTTAGTGCCAATTGGGCATCGTTTAAATGCCACGGCCTACCTGAGCATTGTTTCTGACCATGTCCATCCCTTTATGACCACCATGTACCCATTCTTTGATGGCTACTTCCAGCAGGATAATGCACCATGTCTCAAAGCTCGAATCATTTCACATTGGTTTCTTGAACATGACAATGAGTTCACTGTACTAAAATGGCCCCCACAGTCACCAGATCTCAACCCAATAGAGCATCTTTGGGATGTGGTGGAATGGGAGCTTCGTGCCCTGGATCAAAGTCAAAGTCAGCTTTATTGTCAATTCTGCCATACGTACAGTACATACATACAGAGAATTGAAATTCTATGACTCTCAGACCCTAGGTGCCTAACAACAACAAAACAATAACAATAACAACAAAAGTTTAACAGTGACAACAACAGAAGAAAGATTAAAAAAAGATGGATAAAGTGAATTATAGAGGTAAAGTGGCGATGGCAAATAGTGCAAACAATGGTAACAATAGTGCAATTTCAGATTTAAGTCAGTGCAGGTATAAAATAAAATTATAAGAGTGTGTGCAAAAAAAGAGTCTGTAAGAAGGGAGACCAATTCCTCAGAGAGACAATATATGAGGTAGATGAAGGGAGGGGAACGGGGGGTGATTCCCAGATCAGGTGCGTGGGGCAGAAGAGGGGAGGGTCGGCAGAGATGGGAGGGAGTTCAATGCCCTGACAGCTTGGGGAATGAAGCTGTCCTTCAGTCTGCTGGTCCTTGCTTGGAGACTGCGAAGCCTCCTCCCTGATGGCAGCAGACTGAAGAGGCTGTGCGATGGGTGGGTGGGGTCTCTCGCAATGGTGAGGGCTTTGCGGGAGAGGCGGGAGTTATAAATGTCCTGGAGGGGTGGGAGAGAGACACCAACGATCTTCTCAGCTGCTCTCACTATGCGCTGAAGTGCTTTACGGCAGGATGCGTTGCAGGCGCCGTACCACACAGTGATGCAGCTGGTCAGAATGCTCTCGATGGTGCCTCTGTAGAAGGTGCGCATGATGGGGGCTGGGGCTCCGGCTCTTCTCAGCTTGCGGAGAAAGTAGAGTCGCTGCTGTGCTTTCTTGGTCAGTGCTGTGGAGTTGGCGGTCCAGGAGAGGTCCTCTGTGATATGCACACCCAGGAATTTGGTGCTCCTCACCCTTTCCACGGTCACACCGTTGATGGTCAGAGGAGCGTGCTGGGTGTGCATTCTCCTGAAGTCAACAACAATCTCCTTCGTCTTCTCCACGTTCAGAGAGAGATTGTTGTCGCCACACCACCTGGCCAGGCGGCTCACCTCGCTCCTGAAGTTCGTCTCATCATCGTTGCTAATGAGACCAACTACGGTCGTGTCGTCCGCAAACTTGATGAAGAGATTGCTGTTGTGTATGGGTGTGCAGTCATGTGTCAGCAGAGTGAAAAGGAGGGGGCTCAACACACATCCCTGAGGGGATCCAGTGTTCATGATGATGGAGCTGGATGAGTTATCGTCATCGGTCGAGCGTTTAGACCGATATGCAAATTGGTAGGGGTCCAGGGAGGGGGGGAGGACAGACTTAATGTGGTGCATGACTAGCCGCTCAAAGCACTTCATAAGGATGGGGGTAAGTGCGACTGGACGGTAGTCGTTGAAGCAGGATGGAGATGATTTCTTAGGGACTGGAATGATGGTGGTTGCTTTGAAGCATGTGGGGATGACAGCTTGACTCAGTGAGATGTTGAAGATGTCTGTGAAGACATCAGTGAGTTCCTCTGCACAGTCTCTCAATACACGTCCAGGAATGTTGTCAGGACCTGGAGCTTTGCGTGCGTTGACCCTGCTGAGGGATCTTCTCACGCTGTCCCTGGGCAGTGACAACATCAGGTCATCGGGAGGAGGTGGTGACTTCTGTGCAGTGGTGCTGTTGTGAGCTTCAAACCGAGCAAAGAAAGTGTTCAGCTCATTCAGCAGGGGGGTGGAGCTGTCACATGTCCGTGCAGGGGCTTATAATCTGTGATGGTCTGAATACCCTGCCACAGGCTCCTTGTGTCTCTGCTGTCGCTGAAACGATGGGCTATCCTCCTGGAGTACTGTCTCTTAGCCTTCCTGATGCCGCGTGACAGGTTGGCCCTTGCTGTCCTCAGGCCCACCTCATCTCCAGCTCTGAAGCAGCAGCGTTACGCGTCTTCAGGAGTCTGTAGACATTTCCTGTCAGCCACGGTTTTTGGTTGAGCCAGACGGTGATGGTCTTTGTGACTGTTACATCCTCCATACACTTGGTGATATAAGAAGTAACAGTCTCAGAGTACTCCTGGATGTCTGTGGTGTTGTGGTAGGTTGCAGCCTGTTTAAACATGTCCCAGTCAGTGGTGTCGAAGCAGTCTTGAAGAGCCTCTGATGACCCTTCAGGCCAGACTTGAATCTGCTTCTGGACTGGTTTGGTGGCTTTCACAAGTGGTCTGTATGCTGGCATTAACATAACAGTGATGTGATCTGAAGCACCCAGGTGGGGGAGGGGAAGGGCTTTGTAAGCTCCTCTCTGTGTAGTGTACACAAAGTCCAGAGTGTTGTTTCCACGTGTTGGGAAGTCAATGTGTTGATGAATTTTTGGAAGCACACTCTAAGTCTGCATGGTTGAAATCTCCAGCCAAGATGAGAAAAGCATCTGGGTGGGCTGTCTGCTGATCACTGATGTGTTTATAAAGATTATTTAGTGCCTCACTCCTGTTGTTGTTGGAGCTGGGGGGGATGTATACAGCAACGAGTATAATAGCTGAATATTCCCGCGGTAGATAAAACGGCCGACATTTAATAATCATAAACTCCACCAGGGGTGAGCAGTGTTTGCAGACCACAACAGCATCGCGGCACCACGCATCATTGGTGTAAACACAGAGTCCGCCACCGCGGGTCTTACCTCCCTCGACGGGCACTCTGTCCGCCCGATGGCATGTGCGCTGATCGAGCTGAATGGCGCGGTCCGGGCGCTGTTGTTGAGCCATGTTTCCGTGAACACAAAAAACACAACAGTCTCTTACAGTCTTCCGAGTAGAGCAAAGAAGACGAAGATCGTCCAGTTTATTGTCCAACGGCGTACATTAGCGAGAATGATGGTGGGGATAGCCGCTTGTGTGGTTTAGCCGCTAGCTTGACACGGATACCTCCGCGCTTCCCCCTCTTCTGTTTCCTCTCACCCCGTTTGTGGCGCCTCCACTGTGGGAGAGGTGCAGTAGTGGGGGACGGTGATGGGGTAGGCCCCCAGAGAAGGCCGTGATCCCGCAGATCTTGAGCGAGCGCCAAGCTTGGATTGAAGACTGTAGTTTTTCCAACCTCGAGCAGAAACTCACGTCTGTAGCTGAGTTTGCAGATGAACGGACGCGACAAGGACGTACAAAAACACTGTGATTTACACAACGAAAAACACAAAAGCACCGGTCCGTCGGGAGAGAGAGAAGCCGCAGCGTGTGTACGCGCCGCCATCTTTTGTCATGTAGTATTTTATCTGGATGTGCATCCCACAAATCTCCATCAACTGCAAGATGCTATCCAATCAATATGGGCCAACATTTCTAAAGAATGCTTTCAGCACCTTGTTGAATCAATGCCACGTAGAATTAAGGCAGTTCTGAAGGTGAAAGGGGGTCAAACACAGTATTAGTATGGTGTTCCTAATAATCCTGACAGGTGAGTGTACACAAGTGCCCCAAGTTTAGCGAAAATATCTCGTTCCGTTCACGAGTTAAAGCCATTTTAGTGAAAGTGGCTCCGGTCACATCGAACATTTTGGATCCCCTTAGTGACCGTGAATCACACACTGGTTTTGTTCTGATCAGGACCTAGGAGTATTTCACAAAAGTAGATTTTTCAAAAAATCCAAAAATTACTCGAAAATGGCGCCTGAAGGATGCGCAAATCCATGCATTTTGTCCGTCTTGAGCCAAGGATTCCACCGATATAAGAATGCTGATCCTTGGAGAATTTAACAATTACGTCAGAGTGTCAGCGCTGCGCTCCTGAACTCATAATAAAGGACAAAGTGTGATCTACACAAATCACTCCTGCAGACTCGTCATCTTTCTGGCCTTGACGGGATTTAAGTACATCTGAAGCGAACTGACTGTCTTCAGAAAGGTTTCAAATGGCAATTTATTTGAATTTCACCATTTAAAGCGTAATAAAATAGTGTTCATAACACTGTGCACAGGGGTACCCGCTGCTCCGTGAGAGTCCATCTGCTGACCAATATAAGAGTGTAAACACTGTCTGTGTGTGTGTGTGTGTGTGTGTGTGTGTGTGTGTGTGTGTGCGTGTGCGAGACCTGTTTTCTCCGGGTGTGACAGGACTCTGATAGTGTCGCCACACGGCCACGGCAGTATGAGGACAGATGAGATAGTGATTGTCCTGCCAGCATCTCCTCATGGCCTCCAGTATCCCGCCATCACACACCGCCCCGGAGGACAGCACGCCACACACCTGCAGTCACAGGTCACCACATCATCAGCTCGAACTCAGACATTATCAACATGAACATCACGATTTCCTGCTGGAAG
>CM031947.1:45487417-45514917 GCA_018749465.1 Paracanthobrama guichenoti | reverse complement strand
GTATTATAGGTCAACCCTAATCAATTCTGCTGTATATACCATTTCTGGATCATCTCACCCAGGCTAATGCCGACTCTGACCTGTGATGAGGTCCATATATGCCTCTATTGAGTGCTTGTTCTGAAACAGGATCTGCCACTGATACTGTAGATTAATATCCGCAACAGAATGAACTGAGAACTGTGAAATATGAACTTGTAATTGCAGGAAAAAAAAAACATAATTGTGAGAAAAAAGAATTGCGAGATGTAAACTCAGAATTCCGGAAAAATCAGGGCCCGTATTCATCAAGCCTCAGAGAATTACTCACAGGACTTAAGAGTAAAATAATTCTTGGCTCAAAGCTGCGCTTAAGTTAGTTATTAAGCATCTCAGTCACACTTTAAGTGAAGTGTAGGACTAAATCTGAAGTGCCAGTCTTAGAGATGATTCACGACACTTTGCTGTGCCACAGATGGGATTTTGGATGATGACATAGGCATGGACCCATCACTGAATAGATTTCCTTATTTAAGAATATTCTCAGATAAATTCACATTGAATGGTGAGATTCCTAAGAGGAGTTTACAGTTGACAATAAAGAATTTTTAAGAGAATACATTATGATATACACATTGGAAAAGGTTTTCCACCATGTCTTACAAATTTTAAACCGGTGTGCTGTTAACTAACCTTCCTAAATAGCCTAGATTTTATGATATACAAACCAGATTACAAAAAAGTTGGGACTGTACAAACTGTGAATAAAAACAGAATGCAATGATGTGGAAGTTTCAAATTTCAGTATTTTATTCAGAACACAACATAGATGACATATCAAATGTTTAAACTGAGAAAATGAATCATTTTAAGGGAAAAATAAGTTGATTTTAAATTTCAAGTTGGGACAAGGCCATGTTTCCCACTGTGTGGCATCCCCTCTTCTTTTTCTAACAGTCTGCAAACGTCTGGGGACTGAGGAGACAAGCTGCTCAAGTTTAGGAATAGGAATGTTGTCCCATTCTTGTCTAATACAGGCTTCTAGTTGCTCAACTGTCTTAGGTCTTCTTTGTGGCATCTTCCTCTTTATGATGCTCAAATGTTTTCTATGGTGAAAGATCTGGACTGCAGGCTGGCCATTTCAGTCCCCGGATCCTTCTTCTACACAGCCATGATGTTGTAATTGATGCAGTGTGTGCTCTGGCATTGTCATGTTGGAAAATGCAAGGTCTTCCCTGAAAGAGACGACGTCTGGATGGGAGCATATGTTGTTCTAGAACTTGGATATCCCTTTCAGCATTGATGGTGCCTTTCCAGATGTGTAAGCTGCCCATGCCACACGCACTCATGAACCCCATCCTATCAGAGATGCAGGCTTCTACCAGAGGTCATAGATCCTCTTCTTAATATCATTAACTCATCTTTGTTATTAGGATATGTACCGAAAACGTTTAAGTTGGCTATTATCAAACCACTTATTAAAAAACCTCAACTTTTTCCTACAGAATTAGTCAATTATAGGCCGATCTCAAATCTACCCTTCCTGTCAAAAATACTGGAAAGGCAGTGTCTTCACAATTATGCTCCTTTTTAGAAAGAAATGGTATCTGTGAGGATTTCCAGTCAGGATTTAGACCGTATCATAGTACTGAGACTGCTCTCATCAGAGTTACAAATGATTTACTCTTATCATCCGATCGTGGTTGTATCTCTCTATTAGTGTTACTCGATCTTAGCGCTGCATTCGATACTATCGACCACAACATTCTTTTGAATAGACTCGAAAATGATGTTGGCATTAGTGGAACTGCATTGGCATGGCTTAAATCAGACTTATCTGACCGTTATCAGTTTGTAGCAGTAAATGAAGAGATGTCACACCGATCACAAGTTCAGTATGGAGTACCGCAGGGCTCGGTGCTAGGACCGTTGCTCTTCACCCTGTACATGCTACCACTGGGAGATATCATTAGGAAGCATGGCATTAGTTGTCACTGTTATGCTGACGATACTCAGCTCTATATTTCTTCACGCCCTGATGAAACTTACCAATTCACAAGATTAACGGAATGCATAGCTGATATAAAACATTGGATGTCTAGTAATTTCCTGCAACTTAATTCAGAAAAAACTGAATTTTTAATTATTGGACAAAAACTCTGCAAGTAGTAACCTAGAATACTGTCTAACACTCGATGGCTGCTCTGTCAAGTCCTCGTCATCAGTTAGAACCTGGGTGTGCTCTTTGATACCAATCTTTCATTTGAAAGCCACGTTTCTAACATCTGTAAAACTGCATTCTACCATCTTAAAAATATATCTAAATTACGGCACATCCTTTCGATGCAAAATGCTGAACAGTTAATTCATGCGTTCATGACCTCAAGGCTAGATTACTGTAATGCTTTACTGGGTGGTTGCCCTGCTCACTTAATAAACAAACTCCAGCTGGTCCAAAACGCAGCAGCTCGAGCTCTTACTAGAACCAGGAAGTATGACCATATTAGCCCGGTTCTGTCAACACTTCATTGGCTCCCTATTAAACATCGAATACATTTTAAAATCTTGCTTATTACTTACAAAGCACTAAATGGTTTAGCTCCCCAGTACTTGAGCGAACTCTTAACGCATTATACTCCATCACGTCTATTGCGGTCTCAAAACTCTGGCCAGTTGATAATCCCTAGAATATCAAAATCAACTGCAGGCGGTCGATCCTTTTCCTATTTAGCGCCTAAACTTTGGAACAGTCTTCCTAGCATTGTTCGGGAAGCAGACACACTCTGTCAGTTTAAATCTAGACTAAAAACGCATCTCTTTACTATGGCTTACACATAAAACATTATCAATTTCTATTACTCAAATCAGTAAATGATTGTTAGGCTGCATTAACTAGGCCAGCCGGAACCGGGAACACTTCCCATAACACCTGATGTACCCGTTACATCATAAGAAGAATGGCATCTACGCTAATGTTAGTCTCTCTGTTTATCCCGAGGTTTACTGCAGTCAGCCGGATCTGGGCCGTATCCAGATCAGATGGTGGACCAGCGCCTGGACATGACCAACGCATCCCTGAAGTGTCTGCAGAGAGCGTGTCAAATAAACTCCCCCCGTAAATGCTGCATCGACACGACATCCTCATTTAACCCGTCTTCGGCGTGACGACTCCAATCTCTCGAATAATCTAACAAATATCTATTTGCCTAATATGAATTAAGACCTGCTATGTTGCCAGAATTATAATCATACACTGTTTGTTCGTCGGCCAGAGGAGAACTGGCACCCGACTGAGCCTGGTTTCTCCCAAGGGTTTTTTTTCTCCATTCTGACCCTGAAGGAGTTTTGGTTCCTTGCCACCGTTGCCTCTGGCTTTTGGCTTGCTCAGTTGGGGACTCCTAAATCTCATCTATATTACCGATCTGCCCGCATTGACGCTATATGATACTTGAAATTAGCTGGATAACATCACCGTTTCACCAGAACGGCTGTACAAATTCTGTTGCATTATTTTACTTTTAACAATGTGAAGCTGCTTTGAAACAATTGGACTTGTTAAAAGCGCTATATAAATAAAGGTGATTTGATTTGATTTGATTCTGAACTGAGCGCTGACAACAACTTGGGTTGTCCTTGTCCTCTTTAGTCCGGATGACATGGCGTCCCAGTTTTCCAAAAAGAACTTCAAATTTTGATTGGTCTGACCACAGAACAGTTTTCCACTTTGCCACAGTCCATTTTAAATGAGCCTTGGCCCAGAGAAAACGCCTGCGCTTCTGGATCATGTTTAGATATGGCTTCTTTTTTGACCTGTAGAGTTTTAGCCGGCAACGGCGAATGGCACGGTGGATTGTGTTCACGACAATGTTTTCTAGTAGCATTCCTGTATGTGATGCAGTGCCGTCTAAGGGCCGGAGATCACGGGCATCCAGTATGGTTTTCCGGCCTTGACCCTTATGCACAGAGATTGTTCCAGATTCTCTGAATCTTTGGATGATATTATGCACTGTAGATGATGAGAACTTCAAACTCTTTGCAGTGTTTCTCTGAGAAACTCCTTTCTGATATTGCTCCAGTATGTTTGGCCGCAGCATTGGGGGAATTGGTGATCCTCTGCCCATCTTGACTTCTGAGAGACACTGCCACTCTGAGAGGCTCTTTTTATACCCAATCATGTTGCCAATTGACCTAATAAGTTGCAGATTGGTCCTCCAGCTGTTCCTTATATGTACATTTAACTTTTCCGGCCTCTTATTGCTCCCTGTCCCAACTTTTTTGGAATGTGTAGCTCTCATGAAATCCAGAATGAGCCAATATTTGGCATGACATTTCAAAATGTCTCACTTTCAACATTTGATATGTTATCTATATTCTCTTGTGAATAAAATATAAGTTTATGAGATTTGTAAATTATTGCATTCCTTTTTTATTCACAATTTGTACAGTGTCCCAACTTTTTTGGAATCGGGTTTGTAATCCAAATGAAAACCGAACTGGCGGGAGGAAGAAGCGATCGCTACTGCTTGCTGAATTAGTCAAACAGCAAATCTTTTAGCCCAACATTAACCAGCGCTGAGAAAGATGATGCCTGCTCTGTCCAACCGCTAACATTTGATTAACTGCTCGTCGTCAAACGTTCTCCCTCTCCTGAAAGATTGTCCTCAGTGCCGTCACAAGCCCCTGCTGGCCACTCCTGACCACTGAGCGACCTCTCGAGCTCTTAAATAACTGGGAGAGTAAGAGGGATTCTTAGCTTTGAGACATTTGGTAACTTGCTTTTATACTTAAGTTTGAAAGTAGGAGTAAATTTCATGAATTCTCAGCACTTAAGACTAAAATGGCACTTTGAGAAGCTTGATAAATACGGCCCAGAATTGCAAGATTTAAACTCAGAATTCCGGAAAAATCTGAATTGCGAGATGTAAAGTTTATAAATTGCATTTGTGAAAATTGAATTATGAGATAAAAAGACGCAATTCCCTTTTCAATTTTTTTCCTGGCGGATGCAAGCTTCCATATACAACTCAATACCGTATTATATACACCCTGAATGTTTTTTCTTTGTATGTGTGTTTGTTGCATTATGTAAAACTCTAATAAGAATAAAATATAGAAAAGTATCTTTTTGCGCAGGCTTATTCCTGTCCTAGAGTCTAAGGCTGAACCTCTTATAAGTGTTTGATGTTTCCTCGTTCCATTGTATTGTGGTCTATATGTTCTATGCTCTTCTCTCTGTTTATTTCAGTTCAGTGCACACTGGCCTACCACTGTTGTTTTGCTGTGATGTTGTGTGAAGGCCGAGTCTCACCCTGCAGATGGTGCCGCGGGATCTCCTGCTCAGAGATGTAGAGGCTGCAGATCTCACACAGAAGCTGCCGGTAGGACAGACGCCTCCAGAGCCGCAGCGTCTTCGCGGTCAGCGACGGGATGCACTCTGGCATGAACATGCCTCCGTCTGGAGCATATCCCGAGAACAGCACATCTCTGAAGCTGCGGTCCGCAGCACCGCCACGTGTGCTGCAGTAACGCATCCTGCAGGGTCAGGCGATGCATTCAACGACTCACATTCAGCAAATACTACAATAACACTTCGGCTTACTCTTTGTGCAAATTAATACTGGCTTGAACTAGTTCACACTCACCTACATGCACCAACAATATGAGAGATTTTAGTATCATTCAGACACTATTACACTTTTTATTAATATTTTGACATTTTTAATTTTAAGCTTTATTAAAGCTGCAGTCCGTAGCTTGTTTTGGTTTAAAATAATCAAAATCAATTTGAGCAAGTGCATAACCAGCCAATGTTCAGAACGATCTCCTCAGCCCGATTCACAACGGTACGCTTGTAATAATGTGTTATAATTTGAGCGGCACTGGTGGGTTTCTGTGGGAGACTGGAGCATGTGTTTGCGTCATTACGTCACGTCTGTACACATAAAGAAGGAGTCCGGCTATAGGCTAACACATGTGAGGATGCTGCAGGTGGCGGAGCATTTACAGCCTTTCCTCACAGCCGCTGGAATAATTAAAGGGTTAGTTCACCCGAAAATGAAAATTATGTCATTAATGACTCACCCTCATGTCGTTCCACACCTGTAAGATCTGCGTTCATCTTCGGAACACAGTTTAAGATATTTTAGATTTAGTCCGAGAGCTTTCTGTCCCCCTCCATTGAAAATGTATGTACAGTATACTGTCCATGTCCAGAAAGGTAATAAAAACATCATCAAAGTAGGGTTCACATCAGTGGGTTAGTTAGAATTTTTTGAAGCATCGAAAATACATTTTGGTCCAAAAATAACAAAAACTATTACTTTATTCAGCATTGTCTTCTCTTCCGGGTCTGTTGTCAATCCGCGTTCATGACTCCGCAGTGACGCTGCTGACGTGTTATCTGGTGCGCCCGAGCTTCGTTTACAGTCTGTGTATTCGGGTTCAAATAAATATGGCTGAGCAAAAAAATGCAAGTCTTCCTCTGTGTCGAAATCCTTAGACATGTTTGCGAAGGTTGTTTTGTTTACAGCGTGCGTCTCCCTCAGACTGTAAACGGACAGTATACCGTACATACATTTTCAATGGATCTCACAGCCGCTGGAATAATTAAACATCATTCTGATGGCGGATTGTAATCCAGAAAGTCCAAACGATAATCATCAGTGACGACTGGAGATTCATCCGGAGTCAAAAGCAGAAGATTAGACTGTACAGAAACTGAAATCTACAGGTAACGCTAATACACACTAAATACACACAGTCACGCAATGCTGATGTTGTTAACAATTTGAGAACAAAGTATAATAATAATAATAATAATTAAAGCTGCAAGCAGCGATGAAAGGGTCCTCGCACCTTCAGTCGTTTGTATTTGCCACACTTCCTGCTCCCAGCCGGTGGCGCTATGACTATAACTAAATATTGGCGTGTAGATGTCTTCAGGCCAGGACTCTTAGCAAACGTGAAGTCTGAGGCAGATCGGACATTGTAAGTCCGAGTTACAACAGCTTCCTGTTTCATGGCAAAACATCGAACTTTGTGAGGCCGCCACGGCCACGCCCTTCAGCGAAAACTCAAGATCTTAACGTCACAAAGGCCTTTAGATTAGACTGAACAGATATGATGTTGATCTGATTAAATCTCTAGGAGGAGTTTGTTCAAGTACAACGTCTGGAAACTAGAACTAGAACATTCCAAATATCTGACTTCCTGCTGGTTTTCAGATTTTGCTCCCAGGACTTTCTGTAGGTGTTGGGCTGTTACAGGTGTCTACCGAATTTCATACCTGTACGTGCAAGGTAGCGCTAACGGTGCTTAATTTAAATGTTGTAGGTGGCGCTATCGAGCCCTAATGATAATTTGCACGGTTTGATGTGATGTGAGCTCAGCGATCGGTAGATTTAATCACCGTTGGTAGTGCGAGTTATTGTAATGCTTTTTTTTCTCAGTTGGGCAGAACAAAATGTTACTCACTTGTTCAGATGATATTTTCCGGTGAAAGTTCTTATTTTGGTCATACTTCAAGACGTAGAATCTGTGATCACAGTACAGTATGAATGACAGCCACACACACTCCTCAAAACATGAGATTCATCCGCGCCGAGGAGCCGCCGACACACAACCCACGTAAAGATGATAATTCAACAAATAACTGCAGGTGCAGGTTTCAAACAGAGATGGCGACAGAGAGGCAGAACTTACAGACTGCAGCTTTAACATTTTAGTGATTTTGTGTTTTTGTCATTTGTATGGTTTTCTTTCCGTTTTTATTCATTTATACTTCAAATATTTTAGTGCATCAACTAAATGGAAATTTAGTCAAGGAAGAAATATGCGTTTTGCTAACTATAATACCCATGGTCTATATTCAATTTACAAGTTTATTTTATTTTCTGTTCCTAATCGCATGTTGACTGTGTATTATGCTCCTGTAATATGAAGTTTTAAAAACAACCAAGCAAGCAGAAATCATTCCATGATCTTATAAGCTCTCCTGTGAAGATCAAAGGTCAGTTGTGCTACATTATTAAATCGCTCTTTTACATTTGCTGCAGCTGTTTCCAGTTGTGTTGTTTGTTTTTACTTCTACATTCATGCTCGTGTTGATTTACATTATTTATGCTTTAGCCGACGTTTTGATCGAAAGGCGACTTACAGGCGAGCAGCAGCAGCAGCAGCAGGAGTGAGCGAGCGAGCAGCTGTGTCTGACCGAGTGTGAGTGCAGTAACCTCCGGATCTGTATCTTTGACTGCTCTGAGTTTAACTCGAGCTCTTATCGGCCAGGGTTGCCCAGTCTGCGCGTTTCCTGCGGTATTTGCCTATTTCTAAAAAGTTGCGCGGGTTAATTTTTTTCCCTCTCCGGTTAAATATTTGACATATTGCGTGAATTGTATTTGACCGAAATTTTTATATTGTATTACTTTAATAATTGTATATTAAAACTGTGCTAGATTATGTGCTTTGTCAACTGCCGTTGAGTTAATTTATAAATACAAACTCAGTTTATAATTACTACTTTATAGTGGTTTTAAAGTTGAAGTTGTGTATAAAGTATAAAAATTATTGTGAAATATATATTTTATGAGGGGTTTGTGGATCTGGCAACCTCGATGTCAGCGTCGGGCGGGACTTAGTGAATCGGATGCAATTGGTCTAAATAATAATTCCTCTGTTTTTACTTTACACTGTGCATTTCCGATATAATTATTGTTAAAGTCATCTGTGTTTTTTTTTTCTCGGGTGTAAATCATGTTGTAAGCCGCAGCGGAAGCGGCGCAGTGACGTCACTCTCACGTGACCCGTGTTACTTTACACAGCGCCTGCGAGGATGAACCAATCACAGCCGTTTGTGATTACAGGAGAGCGTTTTTGGATGAATACGTAGCCTAATACACATCCAAAGAGCTACTATTAAACACTCAATGACAGGAGGATGTTTAGAGTGAAGAGATTCTCTGATGAGACATGATAATAGAGTAATATGATAGTTCAATTCATTTCAGCCAATATGAAATTTTCATGGTCACATTTTTTACATTTACAGAAAAGTGCTTAATCATGAAAGGGATTTCCTGAATAATGTAATGTAGCTGATGTTGACAGCAAATCAGTTTTGATTATAGGGGAGACTGGGGCTAGTTGTCACACTTTATATTTTATTTAGGATGTTGTTGTTTTTTAAGACATAAACCTTTAAAACTTGACTACACTTTTTAAAGATCATTATTGGCATTGATGGTTCCATGAAGATCCTTTTAAATCCATGGAAATGTCCCATTTCATACAATATTAAAATTATCCTCACACCAAAATGTCTCTTTTAAGAAACAATCACTGGAAGGTTCTTTGGGGACCAAAAATGGTTCTTCTGCAGCATAAAGACCTTTATTTAGTCTGTACACAATCAAATATATATATATAGATGGCTAGACGACTGGGTCAGAGCATCTCCAGAACTGCAGCTCTTGTGGGGTGTTCCCGGTCTGCAGTGGTCAGGATCTATCAAAAGTGCTCCAAGGAAGGAACAGTGGAGAACCGGACACAGGGTCATGGGCGGCCAAGGCTCATTGATGCACGTGGAGAGCGAAGGCTGGCCCGTGTGGTCCGATCAAACAGACGAGCTACTGGAGCTCAAACTGCTCAAGAAGTTAATGCTGGTTCTGATAGAAAGGTGTCAGAATACACAGAGCATCTCAGTTTGTTGGGTATGGGCGGCATAGCCGCTGACCAGTCAGGGTGCCCATGCTGACCCCTGTCCACCGAAAGCACCAACAGTGGCACGTGAGCATCAGAACTGGACCACGGAGCAATGGAAGAAGGTGGCCTGGTCTGATGAATCACGTGTTCTTTTACATCACGTGGATGGCCGGGTGTGTGTGCGTGGCTTCCCTGGGGAACACATGGCACCAGGATGCACTATGGGAAGAAGGCGAGCCGGCGGAGGCAGTGTGATGCTTTGGGCAATGTTCTGCTGGGAAACCTTGGGTCCTGCCATCCATGTGGATGTTCCTTTGACACGTACCACCTACCTAAGCATTGTTGAGACCATGTACAGCCTTTCATGGAAACGGTATTCCCTGGTGGCTGTGGCTCTTCCAGCAGGATAATGCTCCTGACACAAAGCACAGATGCTTCAGGAATGGTTTGAGGAGCACAACAACGAGTTTGAGGTGTTGACTTGGCCTCCAAATTCCCCAGATCTCAATCCAATCGAGCATCTGTGGGATGAGCTGAACAAACAAGTCCGATCCATGGAGGCCCCACCTCGCAACTTACAGGACTTAAAGGATCTGCTGCTAACATCTTGGTGCCAGATACCACAGCACACCTTCAGGGGTCTAGTGGAGTCCATGCCTCGACGGGTCAGCAAAAGGGGGACCAACACAATAGATATATACACAATATGTATATATAGAGAGAGATATATCATTTTATGCATATCTATTTTTTTCAGCAGAATTTAAACAAGCATGACTCAAAAACTATTCAAGTACAAAGGGTTCAAAGGGTTTAGGACCTGTCTGCTGTATTTTGGGTTTTGTGAATGTCTTTATTTCAGCGTAACCTTTGGACATTTATTCCACACTGAAGCTTTTCTCAGTGGCATAATCATAATCTGTCTTTATATAATCGTATTGTGCATTGATAGGTTTAAAGTCTGATGTAAGAAACACTCACTGAAAACAGCCTGTTGAACCCAAACACAGCATTTCTGCAGGATCTTCTCAACCTGAGCGGAGGAAAGCTCAACGGTAAGTCTTAAATGTTACTATTGTTTCAGAACGTTCAGAGAAGTTTGAAAAGTAACCTTCCCATAATGTGTGGAGAATGACACAACGTTCACATAACAATCATAACATTCAGAAATGTGATGACTGCTCTGGTGTCTGTCTGCAGCTTCTGATGGATTTCAGTGGGAAGTATCAGCTGGAGTCCCACGAGAACTTTGAGGCTTTCATGAAGGCCATCGGTAAGACTGTCGTGAGGAAACACATTTAGGAACTGGGATGAGAATGGAAGCATGCGTGCATATTCATCCTGGTCAGAAAGAGTCAGACGCTTGACATGTGTTTCAAATCTTGCGTCTCGTGTTGCAGGGCTGCCGGAGGATGAGATCGAGAAAGGTAAAGACATCAAGAGCGTCTCAGAGATCCAGCAGGATGGACAAGACTTCAAGGTGACGGTGACGGCGGGAACTAAAGTCATCCTGTACTCGTTCACTGTGGGAGAGGAGTGTGAGCTGGAGACCTTCACTGGAGAGAAGGCTAAAGTTAGTCAGATCTGAGTCTACAGCCGTTATTATGATTCATGTTCTCACCATCAGCAATATCAGCAAATCTAAAGAAAAACAAACATTAAGATTTTCACATTTACATGCTGTGAATCATTTGATTTCTCAGGATACTTTGATGAATATAAAGTTCAAAAGAACAGCATTTATTGATTAGAATGAGTAACATTTAAATGATATATCACCTTTGAAATATGATGTATATTGATTAATCAGTAGATTTTTGAATAATATTTTAGGAGTGAAATATGAGTATATTGATTAATTGAGTAGATTGAATAATATTTTATTTATGAAATATGAGTATATTGAAATGAGTAGATTGAATAATATTTTAGGAGTGAAATATGAGTATATTGATTAATCGAGTAGATTGAATAATATTTTAGGAGTGAAATATGAGTATATTGATTAATGAGTAGATTGAATAATATTTAGGAGTGAAATATGAGTATATTGATTAATCGAGTAGATTGAATAATATTTTAGGAGTGAAATATGAGTATATTGATTAATTGAGTAGATTGAATAATATTTTAGGAGTGAAATATGAGTATATTGATTAATCGAGTAGATTGAATAATATTTTAGGAGTGAAATATGAGTATATTGATTAATCGAGTAGATTGAATAATATTTTAGGAGTGAAATATGAGTATATTGATTAATTGAGTAGATTGAATAATATTTTTAGGAGTGAAATATGAGTATATTGATTAATTGAATAGTAGATTGAATAATATTTTAGGATTGAAAATATGATTATATTGATTATATTGATAGATTGAGTAGATTGAATAATATTTTAGGAGTGAAATATGAGTATATTGATTAATCGAGTAGATTGAATAATATTTTAGGAGTGAAATATGAGTATATTGATTAATCGAGTAGATTGAATAATATTTTAGGAGTGAAATATGAGTATATTGATTAATTGAGTAGATTGAATAATATTTTAGGAGTGAAATATGAGTATATTGATTAATCGAGTAGATTGAATAATATTTTAGGAGTGAAATATGAGTAGATTGATTAATCGAGTAGATTGAATAATATTTTAGGAGTGAAATATGAGTATATTGATTAATCGAGTAGATTGAATAATATTTTAGGAGTGAAATATGAGTATATTGATTAATCGAGTAGATTGAATAATATTTTAGGAGTGAAATATGAGTATTATTGATTAATAATATTTTAGGAGTGAAATATGAGTAGATTGAATAATATTTTAGGAGTGAAATATGAGTAGATTGATTAATCGAGTAGATTGAATAATATGAGTGAAATATGAGTGATTGATTAATCGAGTAGATTGAATAATATTTTATGGAGTGAAATATGAGTATATTGATTAATCGAGTAGATTGAATAATATTTTAGAGAGTGAAATATGAGTAGATTGATTAATCGAGTAGATTGAATAATATTTTAGAGTGAAATATGAGTATATTGATTAATCGAGTAGATTGAGTGAAATATGATTATTGATTAATGAGTAGATTGAATAATATTTTAGGAGTGATGAGTGAAATAATGAGTAGATTGAATAATATTTTAAGTGAAATATGAGTATATTGATTAATGAGTAGATTGAATAATATTTTAGGAGTGAAATATGAGTAGATTGATTAATCGAGTAGATTGAATAATATTTTAGGAGTGAAATATGAGTAGATTGATTAATAGTAGATTGAATAATATTTAGGAGTGAAATATGAGTATATTGATTAATCGAGTAGATTGAATAATATTTTAGGAGTGAAATATGAGTATATTGATTAATTGAGTAGATTGAATAATATTTTAGGAGTGAAATATGAGTAGATTGATTAATCGAGTAGATTGAATAATATTTTAGGAGTGAAATATGAGTATATTGATTAATCGAGTAGATTGAATAATATTTTTGAAATATGGATTGAAATATGAGAATAATATATTGATGAAATATGAGTATATTGATTTGAGATTGAATAATATTTTAGGAGTGAAATATGAGTAGATTGATTAATCGAGTAGATTGAATAATATTTTAGGAGTGAAATATGAGTATATTGATTAATCGAGTAGATTGAATAATATTTTAGGAGTGAAATATGAGTATATTGATTAATTGAGTAGATTGAATAATATTTTAGGAGTGAAATATGAGTATATTGATTAATTGAGTAGATTGAATAATATTTTAGGAGTGAAATATGAGTATATTGATTAATATGAGTAGATTGAATAATATTTTATTTTAGGAGGAAATATGAGTAATTGATTAATCGATGATATTTTATAGATTTGATTGAGTAGATTGAATAATATTTTAATTGAGTAGATTGAATAATATTTTAGGAGTGAAATATGAGTATATTGATTAATCGAGTAGATTGAATAATATTTTAGGAGTGAAATATGAGTATATTGATTAATTGAGTAGATTGAATAATATTTTAGGAGTGAAATATGAGTATATTGATTAATAGAGAGATTGAATAATATTTTAGGAGTGAAATATGAGTATATTGATTAATCGAGTAGATTGAATAATATTTTAGGAGTGAAATATGAGTATATTGATTAATCGAGTAGATTGAATAATATTTTAGGAGTGAAATATGAGTATATTGATTAATTGAGTAGATTGAATAATATTTTTAGGAGTGAAATATGAGTATATTGATTAATTGAGTAGATTGAATAATATTTAGGAGATTGAGTGAAATATGATATTGAGTAGATTGAATAATATTTTAGGAGTGAAATATGAGTAGATTGATTTCGAGTAGATTGAATAATATTTTGGAGGGAAATATGAGTAGATTGATTAATCGAGTAGATTGAATAATATTTTAGGAGTGAAATATGAGTATATTGATTAATCGAGTAGATTGAATAATATTTTAGGAGTGAAAATATGAGTATATTGATTAATTGATTGAGTAGATTGAATAATATTTTAGGAGTGAAATATGAGTAGATTGATTAATTGAGAGATTGAATAATATTTTAGAGTGAAATATGAGTATATTGATTAATTGAGTAGATTGAATAATATTTTAGGAGTGAAATATGAGTATATTGATTAATCGAGTAGATTGAATAATATTTTAGGAGTGAAATATGAGTATATTGATTAATTGAGTAGATTGAATAATATTTTAGGAGTGAAATATGAGTATATTGATTAATCGAGTAGATTGAATAATATTTTAGGAGTGAAATATGAGTATATTGATTAATCGAGTAGATTGAATAATATTTTAGGAGTGAAATATGAGTAGATTGATTAATATGAGTAGATTGAATAATATTTTAGGAGTGAAATATGAGTATATTGATTAATGAGTAGATTGAATAATATTTTAGGAGTGAAATATGAGTATATTGATTAATTGAGTAGATTGAATAATATTTTAGGAGTGAAATATGAGTATATTGATTAATTGAGTAGATTGAATAATATTTTAGGAGTGAAATATGAGTATATTGATTAATCGAGTAGATTGAATAATATTTTAGGAGTGAAATATGAGTATATTGATTAATCGAGTAGATTGAATAATATTTTAGGAGTGAAATATGAGTATATTGATTAATCGAGTAGATCGAATAATATTTTAGGAGAGAAATGAAATATGAGTATAGATTGATTAATATGAGTAGATTGAATAATATTTTAGGAGTGAAATATGAGTATATTGATTAATCGAGTAGATTGAATAATATTTTTTAGGAGTGAAATATGAGTAATTGATTAATTGAGTAGATTGAATAATATTTTAGGAGTGAAATATGAGTATATTGATTAATCGAGTAGATTGAATAATATTTTAGGAGTGAAATATGAGTATATTGATTAATCGAGTAGATTGAATAATATTTTAGGAGTGAAATATGAGTAGATTGATTAATCCAGTAGAGTAGATTGAATAATATTTTAGGAGTGAAATATGAGTATATTGATTAATCGAGTAGATTGAATAATATTTTAGGAGTGAAATATGAGTATATTGATTAATGAGTAGATTGAATAATATTTTAGGAGTGAAATATGAGTATATTGATTAATCGAGTAGATTGAATAATATTTTAGGAGTGAAATATGAGTATATTGATTAATTGAGTAGATTGAATAATATTTTAGGAGTGAAATATGAGTATATTGATTAATTGAGTAGATTGAATAATATTTTATTTTAGAGTGAAATATGAGTAGATTGATTAATTGAGTAGATTGAATAATATTTTAGGAGTGAAATATGAGTATATTGATTAATTGAGTAGATTGAATAATATTTTAGGAGTGAAATATGAGTATATTGATTAATTGAGTAGATTGAATAATATTTTAGGAGTGAAATATGAGTATATTGATTAATCGAGATTGAATAATAGAAATATTGAATCGAGTAGATTGAATAATATTTTAGGAGTGAAATATGAGTATATTGATTAATATGAGTAGATTGAATAATATTTTAGGAGTGAAATATGAGTATATTGATTAATCGAGTAGATTGAATAATATTTTAGGAGTGAAATATGAGTATATTGATTAATCGAGTAGATTGAATAATATTTTGGAGGGAAATATGAGTATATTGATTAATTGAGTAGATTGAATAATATTTTAGGAGTGAAATATGAGTATATTGATTAATCGAGTAGATTGAATAATATTTTAGGAGTGAAATATGAGATTGATTAAATGAGTAGATTGAATAATATTGATTATGAGTAGATTGATTAATCGAGTAGATTGAATAATATTTTAGGAGTGAAATATGAGTATATTGATTAATCGAGTAGATTGAATAATATTTTGGAGTGAAATATGAGTAGATTGATTAATCGAGCAGATTGAATAATATTTTAGAGTGAAATATGAGTAGATTGATTAATTGAGTAGATTGAATAATATTTTAGGAGTGAAATATGAGTATATTGATTAATTGAGTAGATTGAATAATATTTTAGGAGTGAAATATGATTGTAGATTGATTAATGAGTAGATTGAATAATATTTTGGATTGAATAATATTTTAGGAGTGAAATATGTATATTGATTAATGAGTAGATTGAATAATATTTTAGGAGTGAAATATGAGTATATTGATTGAGTAGATTGAATAATATTTTAGGAGTGAAATATGAGTATATTGATTAATTGAGTAGATTGAATAATATTTTAGGAGTGAAATATGAGTATATTGATATTGATTAATCGAGAGTAGATTGAATAATATTTTAGGAGTGAATATGAGTATATTGATTATAGATTGAATAATGATTAATTGAGTAGATTGAGTGAAATATGAGTAGATTAATATTTTAGGAGTGAAATATGAGTATATTGATTAATTGAGTAGATTGAATAATATTTTAGGAGTGAAATATGAGTATATTGATTAATCGAGTAGATTGAATAATATTTTAGGAGTGAAATATGAGTATATTGATTAAATGGAGTAGATTGAATAATATTTTTAGGAGAAATATGAGTATATTGATTAATCGAGTAGATTGAATAATATTTTAGGAGTGAAATATGAGTATATTGATTAATAATGAGTAGATTGAATAATATTTTAGGAGTGAAATATGAGTATATTGATTAATCGAGTAGATTGAATAATATTTTAGGAGTGAAATATGAGTATATTGATTAATCGAGTAGATCGAATAATATTTTAGGAGTGAAATATGAGTATATTGATTAATTGAGTAGATTGAATAATATTTTAGGAGTGAAATATGAGTAGATTGATTAATTGAGTAGATTGAATAATATTTTAGGAGTGAAATATGAGCAGATTGATTAATTGAGTAGATTGAATAATATTTTAGGAGTGAAATATGAGTATATTGATTAATTGAGTAGATTGAATAATATTTTTAGGAGTGAAATATGAGTATATTGATTGATTAATGAGTAGATTGAATAATATTTTAGGAGTGAAATATGAGTATATTGATTAATCGAGTAGATTGAATAATATTTTAGGAGTGAAATATGAGTATATTGATTAATTGAGTAGATTGAATAATATTTTATATTGAGATTGAAATATGAGTATATTGATTAATTGAGTAGATTGAATAATATTTTAGGAGTGAAATATGAGTATATTGATTAATCGAGCAGATTGAATAATATTTTGGAGGGAAATATGAGTATATTGATTAATCGAGTAGATTGAATAATATTTTAGGAGTGAAATATGAGTATATTGATTAATCGAGTAGATTGAATAATATTTTAGGAAATATGAGTAAATTATGAGTAGATTGAATAATATTTTAGGAGTAGATGAGTATATTATTTTGAGTAGATTGAATAATATTTAGGAGAAATATGAGTATATTGATTAATCGAGTAGATTGAATAATATTTTAGGAGTGAAATATTAATCAAGTAGATTCATATTTTAGGAGTGAAATATGAGTAGATTGATTAATTGAGTAGATTGAATAATATTTTAGGAGTGAAATATGAGTATATTGATTAATCGAGTAGATTGAATAATATTTTAGGAGTGAAATATGAGTAGATTGATTGAGTAGATTGAATAATATTTTAGAGTGAAATATGAGTATATTGATTAATTGAGTAGATTGAATAATATTTTAGGAGTGAAATATGAGTATATTGATTAATCGAGTAGATTGAATAATATTTTAGGAGTGAAATACGAGTATATTGATTAATCGAGTAGATTGAATAATATTTTAGAGTGAGTGAAATATGAGAGTAGATTGATTTTAATATGAGTATTGAGTAGATTGAATAATATTTTAGGAGTGAAATATGAGTATATTGATTAATCGAGTAGATTGAATAATATTTTAGGAGTGAAATATGAGTATATTGATTAGATTAATTGAGTAGATTGAATAATATTTTAGGAGTGAAATATGAGTATATTGATTAATTGAGTAGATTGAATAATATTTTAGGAGTGAAATATGAGTATATTGATTAATTGAGTAGATTGAATAATATTTTAGGAGTGAAATATGAGTAGATTGATTAATCGAGTAGATTGAATAATATTTAGGAGTGAAATATGAGTATATTGATTAATTGAGTAGAGTAGATTGAATAATATTAATAGGAGTGAAATATGAGTAGATTGATTAATCGAGTAGATTGAATAATATTTTAGGAGTGAAATATGATGAGATTATTGATTAATCGAGTAGATTGAATAATATTTTAGGAGTGAGTATATTGATTAATCGAGTAGATTGAATAATATTTTGAAATATGAGTATATTGAGTAGTAGATTGAATAATATTTAGGAGTGAAATATGAGTAGATTGATTGAATAATATTTTAGAGAGAGTAGATTGATTAATTGAGTAGATTGAATAATATTTTAGGAGTGAAATATGAGTAGATTGAATAATATTTTAGGAGTGAAATATGATATTGATTAATCGAGTAGATTGAATAATATTTTAGGAGTGAAATATGAGTATATTGATTAATCGAGTAGATTGAATAATATTTTAGGAGTGAAATATGAGTATATTGATTAATTGAGTAGATTGAATAATATTTTAGGAGTGAAATATGAGTATATTGATTAATTGAGTAGATTGAATAATATTTTAGGAGTGAAATATGAGTATATTGATTAATTGAGTAGATTGAATAATATTTTAGGAGTGAAATAGAGAAATTAATGAGTAGATTGATTAAGGAGTGAAATATAGATTGATTTGAATAGATTGAATAATATTTAGGAGGAAATATGAGTATATTGGAAATATGAGAAATATGAGTATATTGATTAATTGAGTAGATTGAATAATATTTTAGGAGTGAAATATGAGTATATTGATTAATCGAGTAGAGAATAATATTTTAGGAGTGAAATATGAGTATATTGATTAATTGAGTAGATTGAATAATATTTTAGGAGTGAAATATGAGTAGATTGATTAATCGAGTAGATTGAATAATATTTTAGGAGTGAAATAAGTATGATTAATAGTAGATTAATGAGTATATTGAGTCGAGTAGATTGAATAATATTTTAGGAGTGAAATATGAGTATGAAATTGAGATTGATTAATTGAGTAGATTGAATAATATTTTAGGAGTGAAATATGAGTATATTGATTAATCGAGTAGATTGAATAATATTTTAGGAGTGAAATATGAGTAGATTGATTAATCGAGTAGATTGAATAATATATTTAGGAGTGAAATATGAGTATATTGATTAATGAGTAGATTGAATAATATTTTAGGAGTGAAATATGAGTATATTGATTAATTGAGTAGATTGAATAATATTTTAGGAGTGAAATATGAGTAGATTGATTAATTGAGTAGATTGAATAATATTTTAGGAGTGAAATATGAGTATATTGATTAATCGAGTAGATTGAATAATATTTTATTTTAGAGTGAAATATGAGTATATTGATTAATCGAGTAGATTGAATAATATTTTAGGAGTGAAATATGAGTATATTGATTAGGAGTAGATTGAATAATATTTTAGGAGTGAAATATGAGTAGATTGATTAATCGAGTAGATTGAATAATATTTTAGGAGTGAAATATGAGTAGATTGATTAATTGAGTAGATTGAATAATAGATTTTAGAGTGAAATATGAGTATATTGATTAATCGAGTAGATTGAATAATATTTTAGGAGTGAAATATGAGTATATTGATTAATTGAGTAGATTGAATAATATTTTAGGAGTGAAATATGAGGATTGAATATAGATTGAATATATTTGAGTAGATTGAGTAGATTGAATAATATTTTGGAGTGAAATATGAGTATATTGATTAATCGAGTAGATTGAATAATATTTTAGGAGTGAAATATGAGTAGATTGATTAATCGAGTAGATTGAATAATATTTTAGGAGTGAAATATGAGTAGATTGATTAATCGAGTAGATTGAATAATATTTTGGAGAAATATGAGAATTGATTATCGAGAGATTATATTGATTATTGATTAATGAGTAGATTGAATAATATTTTAGGAGTGAAATATGAGTAGATTGATTAATCGAGTAGATTGAATAATATTTTAGGAGTGAAATATGAGTAGATTGATTAATCGAGTAGATTGAATAATATTTTAGGAGTGAAATATGAGTATATTGATTAATCGAGTAGATTGAATAATATTTTAGGAGTGAAATATGAGTAGATTGATTAATGAGTAGATTGAATAATATTTTTTAGGAGTGAAATATGAGTATATTGATTAATAGAGTAGATTGAATAATATTAGGAGAGATAATATGAGTGAAATATGATATTGATTAATCGAGTAGATTGAATAATATTTTAGGAGTGAAATATAGATTGATTGAGTAGATTGAATAATATTTTAGGAGTGAAATATGAGTAGATTGATTAATTGAGTAGATTGAATAATATTTTAGGAGTGAAATATGAGTATATTGATTAATCGAGTAGATTGAATAATATTTTAGGAGTGAAATATGAGTATATTGATTAATGAGTAGATTGAATAATATTTTAGGAGTGAAATATGATATATTGATTAATGAGTAGATTGAATAATATTTTAGAGTGAAAAATATTGATTAGGAGTAGATTGAATAATATGAGTAGATTGATTAATTGAGTAGATTGAATAATATTTTAGGAGTGAAATATGAGTATATTGATTAATGAGTAGATTGAATAATATTTTAGGAGTGAAATATGAAATGATGAGTAGATTGATTGAAATATGAGTAGATTAGATAATAATATTTTGTGAGTAGATTGATTTTAGGAGTGAAATATGAGTATATTGATTAATCGAGTAGATTGAATAATATTTTAGGAGTGAAATATGAGTATAGATTGATTAATTGAGTAGATTGAATAATATTTTAGGAGTGAAATATGAGTATATTGATTAATTGAGTAGATTGAATAATATTTTAGGAGTGAAATATGAGTATATTGATTAATCGAGTAGATTGAATAATATTTTAGGAGTGAAATATGAGTATATTGATTAATGATTAAGTAGATTGAATAATATTTTAGGAGTGAAATATGAGTATATTGATTAATGATTAGAGATTGAATAATATTTTAGGAGTGAAATATGAGTATATTGATTAATTGAGTAGATTGAATAATATTTTAGGAGTGAAATATGAGTATATTGATTAATTGAGTAGATTGAATAATATTTTAGGAGTGAAATATGAGTAGATTGATTAATTGAGTAGATTGAATAATATTTTAGGAGTGAAATATGAGTATATTGATTAATTGAGTAGATTGAATAATATTTTAGGAGTGAAATATGAGTAAAGATTGAATAATATTTTAGGAGTGAAATATGAGTATATTGATTAATCGAGTAGATTGAATAATATTTTAGGAGTGAAATATGAGTATATTGATTAATCGAGTAGATTGAATAATATTTAGGAGTGAAATATGAGTAGATTGAGTGAAATATGAGTAGATTGAATAATATTTTTGATTGATTAATGATTATATGAGTATATTGATTAATCGAGTAGATTGAATAATATTTTAGGAGTGAAATATGAGTAGATTGATTAATTGAGTAGATTGAATAATATTTTGAGGAGTGAAATATGAGTAGATTGAATTGAGAAATAATAATATTTAGGAGTGAAATTTATTGATTAATCAGTAGATTGAATAATATTTAGGAGTGAAATATGAGTATATTGATTAATTGAGTAGATTGAATAATATTTTAGGAGTGAAATATGAGTATATTGATTAATATGAGTATATTGATTAATCGAGTAGATTGAATAATATTTTAGGAGTGAAATATGAGTAGATTGATTAATCGAGTAGATTGAATAATATATTTTAGAGTGAAATATGAGTATATTGATTAATTGAGTAGATTGAATAATATTTTTAGATTGAGTGAGTGAATAATATGAGTATATTGAATAATATTATTGATTAATTGAGTAGATTGAATAATATTTTAGGAGTGAAATATGAGTATATTGATTAATCGAGTAGATTGAATAATATTTTAGAGTGAAATATGAGTATATTGATTAATCGAGTAGATTGAATAATATTTTAGGAGTGAAATATGTGAGTAGATTGAATAATATTTTAGGAGTGAAATATGAGTATATTGATTAATCAGTAGATTGAATAATATTTGAATGAAAATGAGTATATTGATTTTAGAGATTGAATATTTTAGGAGTGAAATATGAGTATATTGATTAATCGAGTAGATTGAATAATATTTTAGGAGTGAAATATGAGTATATTGATTAATCGAGTAGATTGAATAATATTTTAGGAGTGAAATATGAGTAGATTGATTAATCGAGTAGATTGAATAATATTTTAGGAGTGAAATATGAGTATATTGATTAATTGAGTAGATTGAATAATATTTTAGGAGTGAAATATGAGTATATTGATTAATGAGTAGATTGAATAATATTTTAGGAGTGAAATATGAGTATATTGATTAATCGAGTAGATTGAATAATAATATTTTTGAGATATTGAAATATGAGTATTTTTGATTAATTGATTAATCGAGTAGATTGAATAATATTTTAGGAGTGAAATATGAGTATATTGATTAATCGAGTAGATTGAATAATATTTTAGGAGTGAAATATGAGTATATTGATTAATCGAGTAGATTGAATAATATTTTAGGAGTGAAATATGAGTATATTGATTAATCGAGTAGATTGAATAATATTATTTTTAGATTGAATAATATGAAATATGAGTAGATTGATTAATCGAGTAGATTGAATAATATATTTAGGAGTGAAATATGAGTATATTGATTAGTAGATTGAATAATATTTTAGGAGTGAAATATGAGTATATTGATTAATCGAATAGATTGAATAATATTTTAGGAGTGAAATATGAGTATATTGATTAATCGAGTAGATTGAATAATATTTTAGGAGTGAAATATGAGTAGATTGATTAATCGAGTAGATTGAATAATATTTTAGAGTGAATATGAGTATATTGATTAATTGAGTAGATTGAATAATATTTTAGGAGTGAAATATGAGTAGATTGATTAATCGAGTAGATTGAATAATATTTTAGGAGTGAAATATGAGTATATTGATTAATCGAGTAGAGTAGATTGAATAATATTGAGTATATTGGAGGAAATGAAATATGAGTATATTGATTAATTGAGTAGATTGAATAATATTTTAGGAGTGAAATATGAGTGAGATTGATTAGATTGAGAGTAGATTGAATATTATTTTAGGAGTGAAATATGAGCAGATTGATTAATCGAGTAGATTGAATAATATTTTAGGAGTGAAATATGAGTATATTGATTAATCGAGTAGATTGAATAATATTTTAGGAGTGAAATATGAGTATATTGATTAATCGAGTAGATTGAATAATATTTTATGAGTGAAATATGAGTAGATTGAATGAGTAGAGTGAATAATATTTTAGGAGTGAAATATGAGTATATTGATTAATTGAGTAGATTGAATAATATTTTAGGAGTGAAATATGAGTAGATTGATTAATCGAGTAGATTGAATAATATTTTAGGAGTGAAATATGAGTAGATTGATTAATCGAGTAGATTGAATAATATTTTGGAGGGAAATATGAGTATATTGATTAATCGAGTAGATTGAATAATATTTTAGGAGTGAAATATGAGTAGATTGATTAATCGAGTAGATTGAATAATATTTTTTGGAGTGAAATATGAGTAGATTGATTAATTGATTAAGTAGATTGAATAATATTTTAGGAGGAAATATGAGTAGATTGATTAATCGAGTAGATTGAATAATATTTTAGGAGTGAAATATGAGTAGATTGATTAATCGAGTAGATTGAATAATATTTTAGGAGTGAAATATGAGTAGATTGATTAATCGAGTAGATTGAATAATATTTTAGGAGGATATGAAATATGAGTAGATTGATTAATCGAGTAGATTGAATATTGATTAATTTTAGGAGTGAAATATGAGTATAATGATTAATTGAGTAGATTGAATAATATGAGTAGATTGATTAATTGAGTAGATTGAATAATATTTTAGGAGTGAAATATGAGTAGATTGATTAATCGAGTAGATTGAATAATATTTTAGGAGTGAAATATGAGCAGATTGATTAATTGAGTAGATTGAATAATATTAATTTTAGGAGTGAAATATGAGAAATATGAGTAGATTGATTAATCGAGTAGATTGAATAATATTTTAGGAGTGAAATTAATAATGAGTAGAGATTATTTTAGGAGAATGAATAATATTTTAGGAGTGAAATATGAGTAGATTGATTAATCGAGTAGATTGAATAATATTTTAGGAGTGAAATATGAGTATATTGATTAATGAGTAGATTGAATAATATTTTAGGAGTGAAATATGAGTATATTGATTAATCGAGTAGATTGAATATTATTTTAAGGTGAAATATGAGTAGATTGATTAATCGAGTAGATTGAATAATATTTTAGGAGTGAAATATGAGTAGATTGATTAATTGAGTAGATTGAATAATATTCTAGGAGTGAAATATGAGTATATTGATTAATTGAGTAGATTGAATAATATTTTAGGAGTGAAATATGAGTAGATTGATTAATATTTTTGAGTAGATTGAATAATATTTTAGGAGTGAAATATGAGTATATTGATTAATCGAGTAGATTGAATAATATTTTAGGAGTGAAATATGAGTATATTGATTAATTGAGTAGATTGAATAATATTTTAGGAGTGAAATATGAGTATATTGATTAATTGAGTAGATTGAATAATATTTAGGAGTGAAATTTTAGAGATTGAAATATGAGTAGATTGAATAATATTTTAGGATTAATATGAGTATATTGATTAATTGAGTAGATTGAATAATATTTTAGGAGTGAAATATGAGTATATTGATTAATCGAGTAGATTGAATAATATTTTAGTATATTGAGTGAAATATTGAATAATATTTTAGGAGTGAAATAGTAGATTGATTGAATCAGTAGTAGATTAATATTTTAGAGTGAAATATGAGTATATTGATTAATCGAGTAGATTGAATAATATTTTAGGAGTGAAATATGAGTATATTGATTAATCGAGTAGATTGAATAATATTTTAGGAGTGAAATATGAGTATATTGATTAATCGAGTAGATTGAATAATATTTTAGGAGTGAAATATGAGTATATTGATTAATCGAGTAGATTGAATAATATTTTAGGAGTGAAATATGAGTATATTGATTAATTGAGTAGATTGAATAATATTTTAGGAGTGAAATATGAGTATATTGATTAATCGAGTAGATTAGAATAATATTTTAGGAGTGAAATATGAGTAGATTGATTAATTGAGTAGATTGAATAATATATTTTAGGAGTGAAATAGTATATTGATTAAGTGAGTAGATTGAATAATATTTTAGGAGTGAAATATGAGTATATTGATTAATTGAGTAGATTGAATAATATTTTAGGAGTGAAATATGAGTATATTGATTAATGAGTAGATTGAATAATATTTTATGAGGTAGATTGATAATGAATTGAATAATAGTAGAGTATATTGATATAATTAAGTGAGTAGATTGAATAATATTTTAGGAGTGAAATATGAGTAGATTGATTAATGAGTAGATTGAATAATATTTTAGGAGTGAAATATGAGTATATTGATTAATAATCTGAGTAGATTGAATAATATTTTAGGAGTGAAATATGAGTAGATTGATTAATAGTAGATTGAATAAGGAGTATATTGATATGAGTAATATTGATAATGAGTAGATTGAATAATATTGAATATGTATATATTTCAGTAGATTGAATAATATGAGTATATTGATTAATCGAGTAGATTGAATAATATTTTAGGAGTGAAATATGAGTATATTGATTAATCGAGTAGATTGAATAATATTTTAGGAGTGAAATATGAGTAGATTGATTAATCGAGTAGATTGAATAATATTTTAGAGTGAAATATGAGTAGTGAGTAGATTGAATAATATAGGAGTGAAATATGAGTATATTGATTAATCGAGGTAGATTGAATAATATTTTAGGAGTGAAATATGAGTAGATTGATTAAGAGTAGATTGAATAATATTTTAGGAGTGAAATATGAGTATATTGATTAATCGAGTAGATTGAATAATATTTTATTGAGTAGAAATATGAAATATAGTATATTGATTAATTGAGTAGATTGAATAATATTTTGAGAGTGAAATATGAGTATATTGATTAAAGTAGATTAGAGATTGAATAATATTTTATTTTGAGTGAAATATGAGTATATTGATTAATCGAGTAGATTGAATAATATTTTAGGAGTGAAATATGAGTATATTGATTAATCGAGTAGATTGAATAATATTTTAGGATTGAAAATGAGTATATTGATTAATCGAGTAGATTGAATAATATTTTAGGATGAAATATGAGTATATTGAGTAGATTGAATAATATTTTAGGAGGAGTGAAATATGAGTATATTGATTAATCGAGTAGATTGAATAATATTTTAGGAGTGAAATATGAGTATATTGATTAATCGAGTAGATTGAATAATATTTTAGTGAAATATGAGTGAAATATGAGAATATATTTTAGGATTGAATATGAGTATATTGAGTGAGTAGATTGAATAATATTTTAGGAGTGAAATATGAGTATATTGAAGTAGATTGAATAATATTTTAGGAGTGAAATATGAGTATATTGATTAATTGAGTAGATTGAATAATATTTTAGGAGTGAAATAAGCAAATATGAGTGATTGGAGTAGATTGAATATATTGATTAATTGAGTAGATTGAATAATATTTTAGGAGTGAAATATGAGTATATTGATTAATCGAGTAGATTGAATAATATTTTAGGAGTGAAATATGAGTATATTGATTAATCGAGTAGATTGAATAATATTTTAGGAGTGAAATATGAGTAGATTGATTAATTGAGTAGATTGAATAATATTTTAGGAGTGAAATATGAGTATATTGATTAATGAGTAGAGTAATATTGAATGAAAAGTATATTGATTTTGAGTAGATTGAATAATATTTTAGGAGTGAAATATGAGTATATGATTAATCGAGTAGATTGAAATATGAGTATATTGATTTTGAGTAGATTGAATAATATTTTGAGTAGATTGATTAATTGAGTAGATTGAATAATATTTTAGGAGTGAAATATGAGTATATTGA
>CM031947.1:45441324-45460029 GCA_018749465.1 Paracanthobrama guichenoti | reverse complement strand
CCACTAAAAGTCACAGAGAACATAATACTGGACAATTCTCTCCACCTTTCTCCTATGATTTGTTGCCCCCTTCACTCCTTTTCTCAAAAAAGAAACCCTCAGTCTTATGACGTGGGTGATGAAATGTTAATTGATAATGTAACATGTCAAGGTATTAGGTTTTGATTGGCAGCTGGAGTGCTGGTCAAAGGTTTATTTTGGCCTCACTTTACAGATATGGTGGTTCAGAACTGAATGTAAACTTTTCAACTGTACCTTGACGATCAAAAATGAATATAATTTCCTATGTATTATTACGGGTCTTCTGATGGGGTACATGAGTCTCTATACGACTACTAGCAAGTCTCTGGTAGCAGCTCATACACTTCCGCATGTGTAACATCATCAGGATATTTTCGGTTTCATATTGTTTTCTACTTTTAACTGATGTATGTATGTATGTATGTATATGAAACAGCAGTTGCAATATCTGCGCTTTTCATTTATCTTTTCAAGAGGAGCTGCTACTAGGCCTTGCCTTGACCACATGCTGTGTTGTGGTGTAGATTTGAGCTGTACTCTATGACCTGCTGAAGCACGGTACTGTCAGCCATGTGCTGTCACACCCTTAATGTACAGAGCACTGTTACAACATCCTGTATCCTCCCTAAAGAACAACTGTTGTATTTCCCTCCTTATATGTAAGTACTAAAGAAAATACAATGCATAAACTTATGGTGTTATGTCTTTTACTTGACAATGTCTCTGTATTCCAAATAATAATTGTCTAATGAGCCTACTGAGCATCAGCACATAGGGCAAGTTGTTACAGAGTTACAAAACTATAAAAAAAAAAAAAAAAAGTGCAATTGATGACCTGTTTACATTAAGACCAGACACATTTGGAAAATTAATGGGGTAAATTTTGAATTGTGAAAAGAAGTGTGCTTAATTGAATGTCCATGTGCACTTCAGATCTTAATTATTATTATTTATTTTTTTAAACTTAACTTGCAGATAGTATAATATTAACAAAATTAGGCACTTTTTCTAACACACTTTAAGTACACAATGTTTTACTTTAAATAACATGTGAAATAATTGTTTTAATAATCTTTTGTCAATCTTTCATAATAGAAATAATTATGAAATTATATATAAAAATGTACTTGCATCCTATTTAAGCGAATCAAAAACAAAAGCCCTCTTAAAGGGATATTTCACCCACAAATTAAACTTCTGTCATCATTCTTTTCTTCTGCTGAATACAAAAGAAGATATTTTAAGAATATGGGTAACCAAACAATTGATGGAAAAACAAAAGAATAATATGCAGGTCAATAGGTCCATCAACTTTTGTTTACAGACATTCTTCAAAATATCTTCTTTTGTACTTATGAACTCATACTTCATAATCCTGCATAATGCAATGCAAAATTGTAATCATACTTTTCTAACAGGATTTCAACATGTAAATGGTCTATAATACATATTCAAATGCTTTAGAATGGCTATAGTGCTTCACATTCATTGCTCCACATCATTACTTTTATTTCCATCATTGCTTTTGCAATACCAGACTCACACATCACCACTCTAGAGGTTAGTAGTAGGTAAAATGAGAATAACAACCGCCTTCGTGGCATCTGTGACCGCTCGAGGATGTACACTCTGTGCTTAGACGTCCCATGGGAAATAATGTGGTTTTGAACTGCTGCAAAGAATTCTTTGCTTACAGGTCTTGTTATATTGTGCCAATATGTGCGAAAGAAAAGTGTTTCTGTTTCGTATAAAACAAAAGTATATTTACACCTCTTTTGCACCTTAGTATCACATCACTTCATGTACCAGTCCTGTAAGTGTGTACCTGCCCTGTGTTAACACAATACTTTACAAAGTCATGATTTTGTTTTTTGGGGTAGATACTACTAGATAGGTTTTCATGCTTGAATATAAATTTTTTTATTTATTTATTTTTTTACTATTTTTCACATATATGACATTGAGCAGCACCTTTCTTCCCAGTCTATCAGTAACGCTTCTTTTAGTTCCTGTCTCGATAAAGCCCTTCCTTCTGAAAAGCACAATGTGCTCTGATTGGTCTGTTGGAGCATGTTTCGAAATGTCACGCCTCTTCCCATAACCACAAGTTTCAACCATAGACTGGAAAAAAATATAGAAGTAGTGTTCGTGGACGCCACCCATAGGAATCTGAAGAGCAGTTCTGAAGTGCAAAGTAGGGTCGAGCTGGCCGTTGTTGTCATCACACGCCACTCCCGGATAACTGACAATGGGCAAAGAGGCGGACGGGCTAGAGCTGAGGTGACGTGGATGACTAACAGACAGCAGACAAATGGCTATCCACCTGTCACTCAAAGTGGTCACACTCTTAATTATGCACAACTTTAAGGCTTTATATAATGTAAGTGAATGAGTTATAAAAAAATCACCCCCTCACAGTTGTCATTAAGGGCAAAATTTGCTATATAGCCAAAACCACAATTTGTTCCAGGCTGTAAACATGTTTTTTTCTGCTGTAAAGTTTGTCATTTTGCTCAATTAGATTCTGCTCCCCTTCTGGAGCCTTTCTAGCGGCCAGCCGATGAATTGCAGTTTAAGTCACTTCCGTGATACTTCAAGAGAAACTGGGGAGGTTGTCGCTGGTTTCAACACACCACTAATGCAACTCGACCAGGCCCCACCTCTTTCATTTTGCATATGCCTTGGATGAGAATTGTTTAAATTAGGAATATTGTGACGTATTGATTCTCAGAAAAAAACTCAATCGGGGACTACAATCGGCGCATTTCAGTGCTTACTGATATAGAGAATAACTCCCTTTGGAGGAGTGACTTTGTGCTTTGTAACTTTGCAGACCTTTTTCACACTCAAACAGCAACATTTTACAGGGACAGGGACACACAGCAGCACACTAACATTTTTAAATATTAAAATAAAAAGGATTCCTCTCTGGAGAAGCATTCAGTCTTTATGTCGCAATTCCGCCATGTAAATAGCGAATCGCCATGGTGCAAGCGCAACTGGCTTTAAAGGGAATGGGAGATGAGACTCTGATTGGTTTATTGCACGTTACGCCCAAAACACACGCCGACCATTTTTCTCGCCGTTAAACTAGCAAAAGTGGATTCGGACATGCCCTAAGTGCACATAGACCGCTTAGACCATGCGCTTTAGATCGTTCAAATAGAGCCCTATGTGTGGCACAAAGATAAACACAGTCACACTCATACAGTCTTATTCTCTTGAAGGCTGGGTGGATATAACCATCTGTCATCAGGGAGAAAAGCTCTAAATCACACTGCAGATCTATTGGACTAGAGGAAAAATCTGTAAATCTTCCTCAATTAAACAAAACTTTAATCAAAACATCAAGCTAATTGGGACCAACAGTAAAGTGAAGGCAGAACAAAGTCAAGGTCTTCATTTAGAGAACAATGGCACAAAGGTGACTGTAACAGAAGACTGATATTATTAAGCTGGAAAAGAGCAGTGTAATATCACTCCCCAGGTATGTGTATTGTGGGGAACAAGCATCAGCTGGCGAAGTAGCCTGTAATATAACCATGCAATGTTTCCAGACATTTCATCAGCTGGGAGTAGTCAGGAATGTCACCGCTTGGAAGCCGCCATAATTAAAAGGTTGGGAGTTATCGCTCATCACAGCCTTGCCAGCATTTGATGGAGTTTGCATTTGGAATGCATCCTAATTGAAAGCTTTTATTAAAGAGACTAATTAAAATGAAAATTGAAAGAAACAAGCAAATACTGTAGAGTAATGGTCTTGTTTTAGTTCTGGAGTGCCTGGATGTATATCATTATGATTTTACACCTCTGAATATTGATTCACCATGACTGTGTAAAGTTTAGTTTTTCAGTTATGATAGAAAGTATAACTCTTTAACATTAATGCAATTTTTTTCAGTAAGAGCTTTGGAATGGCCCCGGGTTTGCTTTAGATTCATTTCAAAGGTTCTTTAGAGAATTTCATTTAGTTTTTATAGTTTTCCTAAAATATTACAACATAAATACCATCTCTAAAATGTCTCCTTAAATGTTCTACAAATTACATGCACAAAGGATAAATGTGAAGGTGGACATGTTATTCTCACAATGACAGTTAATTATTAATATTTAATTGATTCTCTCTTCTACTGTATATATTTTTACAAACCCGATTCCAAAAAGTTGGAACACTGTACAAATTGTGAATAAAAACAGAATGCAATGAAGTTTCAAATTTCAATATTTTATTCAGAATACAACATAGATGACATATCAAATGTTTAAACTGAGAAAATTTATAATTTTAAGGGGAAAATAAGTTGATTTTAAATTTCATGGCATCAACACATCTCAAAAAAGTTGGGACAAGGCCATGTTTCCCACTGTGTGGCATCCCCTCTTTTTATAACAGTCTGCAGACGTCTGGGGACTGAGGAGACAAGTTGCTCAAGTTCAGAATAGGAATGTTGTCCCATTCTTGTCTAATACAGGCTTCTAGTTGCTCAACTGTCTTAGGTCTTCTTTTTCGTGATCTTCCTCTTTTATGATGCGCCAAATGTTTTCTATGGGTGAAAGATCTGGACTGCAGGTTGGCCATTTCAGTACCCGGATCCTTCTTCTACGCAGCCATGATGTTGTAATTGATGCAGTATGTGGTCTGGCATTGTCATGTTGGAAAATGCAAGGTCTTCCTGAAAGAGACAACGTCTGAATGGGAGCATATGTTGTTCTAGAACTTGGATATACCTTTCAGCATTGATGGTGCCTTTCCAGATGTGTAAGCTGCCCATGCCACACGCACTCATGCAACCCCATACCATCAGAGATGCAGGCTTCTGAACTGAGCGCTGAGAACAACTTGGGTTGTCCTTGTCCTCTTTAGTCCGGATGACATGGCGTCCCAGTTTTCCAAAAGAATCTTCAAATTTTGATCCATCTGACCACAGAACAGTTTTCCACTTTGCCACAGTCCATTTTAAATGAGCCTTGGCCTAGAGAAAACACCTGTGCTTCTGGATCATGTTTAGATATGGCTTCTTTTTTGATCTATCGTTTTAGCCGGGTAACGGCGAATGGCACGGTGGATTGTGTTCACCGACAATGTTTTCTGGAAGTATTCCTGAGCCCATGTTGTGATTTCCATTACAGTAGCATTCCTGTATGTGATGCAGTGCCGTCTAAGGGCCCGAAGATCACGGCATGCAGTATGGTTTTCCGGCCTTGACCTCTTACGCACAGAGATTGTTCCCAGATTCTCTGATAACTTCAAACTCTTTGCAGTTTTTCTCTCTGAGAAACTCCTTTCTATTTTTGGCCGCAGCATTGGGGGAATTGGTGATCCTCTGCCCACCTTGACTTCTGAGAGACACTGCCACTCTGAGAGGCTCTTTTTATACCCAATCATGTTGCCAATTGACCTAATAAGTTGCAAATTGGTCCTCCAGCTGTTCCTTATATGTACATTTAACTTTTCCGCCTCTTATTGCTACCTGTCCCAACTTTTTTTGGAATGTGTAGCTCTCATGAAATCCAAAATGAGCCAATATTTGGCATGACATTTCAAAATGTCTCACTTTCAACATTTGATATGTTATCTATATTCTATTGTGAATAAAATATAAGTTTATGAGATTTGTAAATTATTGCATTCCTTTTTATTCACAATTTGTACAGTGTCCCAACTTTTTGGAATCGGGTTTGTAAATTTCCTTTTATAAAAATGTCTATACTGCTTATATATGTTCAGAAGGTCTTCCAGGTTTGTGGAATTGCACACACACACCAGCCGCTAGTCAAAACTGAGACTCTCACATTATTTGATCTCTGGATTTAGAGAAACCATTTGATTTTTAAGAAGTTTTTTCTCAGCATTACAACATTGTATATCTAATCAGCTCTGGCGGACACATTAATTATTATTTGAATTATCCACTCAATGAGTCGTTTAACCATGTATTACATGTCTTTGGAAGGCTTTTGTCTTTCAAACATATTAAATTGTACAAATTCACATTTCATATTTCCATGCAATGGAATATATTTTCTTTCTCTTTGTATATTTAAATCAAGATTGTCTTATTCAAATCAATGAAAGCAATCTAAAAGTAATCAAAAAGTAGTCAGATTATATTACTTTAAATGTGTAATATAATGGATTACTAACTACAATTTTTGTCATGACATTTGGAATCAGTAACTTACAATTTGTAATCTACACAGCACTGATACATCATGCTCATGAAGCTCATTCGAGGAGGAAAAACACCTACATTTTATTCAAAAGCCCAAAGTGGGCAATACTATGCAATTTGTGCAGTTGCTGATATTTATATCATATGGCCAAGCAATTCTAAAAGTTTGTAATGTAAATTACTGAGATCTTTGTATCAGTATAGCAAAAGTATTTATTTACAGTGTTCAGTGTCACATGATCCTTCAGAAATCATTCTAATATGATGATTTGCTGCTCAAGAAACATTTATGATTATTATCAATGTTGAAAGCAGTTCATGGGCGGCCAAGGCTCATTGATGCATCGTGGGGAGTGTAAGCCCGCCCAATCATCCCAATGAAGGCTTACAATTGGTGGGTGAAGGTTTCTTGCACGTTCTGTCTTTTCAGTGGGGTAAAGTGATTTCATTCCAGTTTATCTTTATTTAACTATATTTTATCATGACCTCAAATTTAGGTTGGAATGCCGATTGGTTATTAGGTCATTTGTATAACAATTTAACTACACATTTGATTAATCTGTTTAACTCTTTACTCTTATTGATATTATTCATTCGGTTCTCAGAGTTGCACAGGGTCCACGCACCTGCCGCTCATTATGCGGGCCCACGATCACAAACTTGCCAGTCTTGGTCACTAAACAGAGGTAAATGACTATACTGTTTTAGAGTGCCGCCTCATGCTTGCTTTCTCTAAAAGTATTTTATTTAGACCCCATAGATCTGTGTACACTTGAATTAAAATAACATTATCGCTAATCAGAGGTCATAACCACTACTACAGATATAAGTTGACCAACATTACTCTTCTGAAAGTAGCTTTGGTTTGGTCATGCATGGTTTCCCACATACACTTAGTTAGAATAACATTACCTTAAACAGAGTAAGGCTCACCCTGTTTAGTTTGGCCGATCAACATTATTGTTGTCCTAAACGGAAATTCCCTTTTTAGCCTTCACAGTCTAAGTACACTTGAACTAATGCCTAGAGTTAGCCGGAACTTTAGTCTGTTACTAACCTGACACAGATTTGTGGTAACAATGGATACAACGTAATCTATTAAAGTCAATCATTTCAAAGTCAGAATAAATTCAAATGTAACAATTTATTATTAGTCAGGTAAATGTATCATGCCAATTATATAATCAATTCAAAGATAATCCATACATAACATTAAATGCTCTGAAGTAAAGAATAAAATATGGATACCTGACTTCTGAAAATTACATAACACTGAAGACACTCAGCATTATGGGCTGACCGATGTAAAGGTTTGTGCCCTGACCCTTCTGGAAACATCTCCTTAAATACCAGACCAAGATACAAAGCTCTTTCAAATGTAAACATGAGTTCACAATGGGAATTACAAGTCCTGTAGACCTGTATTGATGACAGGAGGTAAAGACCAATTGGCCGAAGACACACCCATCACACATTAAGCAAAATATCTCTAAACTCAAAAAACCTTCATCTACTGTAGCTCAAATTGCTCAAGTAGTTAATGTTGGTTCTGATAGAAAGTGTCAGTATACACAGTGCCCATGCTGACCCCTGCCCACCACCAAAAGCCCAACAGTGGGCACGTGAGCATCAGAACTGGACCACGGAGCAATGGAAAAAGGTGGCCTGGTCTGATGAATCACGTTTTCTTTTACATCACGTGGATGGCCGGGTGAGTGTGCGTCACTTACCTGGGGTAAGTCCCACCAGGATGCACTATGGGAAGAAGGCAAGCCGGTGGAGGCAGTGTGATGCTTTGAGCAATGTTCTGCTGGGAAACCTTGGGTCCTGCCATCCATGTGGATGCTACTTTGACACGTACTCACCTGGAATAGGAATGGAACGGTATGCCCTGGTGGTTGTGGTCTCTTTCTGCAGGATAATGCGCCCTGTCAAGCATAAATGGTTCAGGAATGGTTAGAGGAGCACAACATTGTGTTTGAGGTGTTGACTTGGCCTCCAAATTCTCCAGATCTCAATCCAATCGAGCATCTGTGGGATGTGCTGAACAAGTCCGATCCATGGAGGCCCAATATACAGGACTTAAAGGATCTGCAAAAAGGGGGACCAACACAATATTAGGAAGGTGGTGTATATATATATATCCTTGGCCCATAAAAAGAGAACAGAATGTGCCTTCAGAGTACAAATTTACAATGAAGGCCTGTAGCAGCTGAGCAGAAAAGACTGCTGCATTATACCAGTCCCATGTGATACTCAAAAGCAATTCACAACTACTGCACAGACATTAAATAGTAAATAACCTGGAATATTTCTTTTTAAAAACAGTTCCTTTCTCTGGTGTCTGGTCCACAGCTCAGAGCTATGGGTGTAATTATAGGTACTACAGCCTCTAATATTGACTACAGTTGAAGCGTTGTGGCTTTGTTCACACTGCACACAAATTGCGTGAATAGGTTTTGAAATCCAATCTTAAGACTGTCTTTGCACTGTTACTTTGCAAACTATGAAATCTGAACCATTAGTTTAGACAGCAGTCAATATCAGATCTACTGTATCTACATTGGTTAAGTAAGCACACAATGTGAAAAACTTTCTCATACAACATACTGTATAACATATATTTTCAAATGTTAGTTGGTACAAAAGAAGTTTACATCTGGGGTCCGTTCTTCGTACATCGCTAACTCAGTTAGCTGGATTTGATTGTTGATGATTTGGCATGATCTTGGATTGTTTGGCTCTTCGGCTTATCCTGGACTTGCTGTCATAGCAACAGGTCCGTAAACTTAAACCTGCTCAGGAGCAGCTCATTTCATGTAAACAGGATTAGATTGCATCTTGAAGTGATACTTAAAATCTGTCCCAGTCACTGCTGCATTATATAAGAGTACTTTATTATAAGAGTTCATTACTGAACCAGGGGCAATAATATTTTTTAATAATAATAATAATATAAAAATGTATTTGAAAATAATATTATAATGTAGTAAAAGGTGTATAATACTATAGACTTGATTCCACTTGATTGAGAGATTAATTTGTGATGGAATAATTACTTTATAATTTTATTGTCTTACACACATGCTGTAACGTTACTCTGAGCCGGCATTCATTTGAGTGGTGACGGATATTATGGGATGGCTTGATCTTGACCCTTAAGAAACTTTAATTAATGCTGTCATGTAACAAATCTGCTTCAGATTGATTTAAATTAAATGAACTGCTAATTACAACATTGAAATAAAAATGTAAAGGGTGTACAAATACTATAGAATCGTGAATATAAATAATTGGGAATCATGTTTAAAAAAACATTTATCATTTATCTATTATAACTTTTATGTTATTTTGGTCGTTTGGCTGTTTCCTTATAAAGGTCCAGAAATGCGTGTTTTTTCTTTTTTTTTCTTTTGTCAAGTTTTTTGCCAGGTAGCTTTTTTAATTAAATGATGGCATTACGTTGTCTTGACGCCAACCAATTGCTGCTTTTTACTGATTGTGGGTTTGAGTATCGATGGATCTGCCCTCTTCAGTGAACACAAGAACGCACAGTAATCTTAGATAACTTAATCCAGATATTTTAATCCAATCCGCAAATTCGCTTGAAGAACCAAATTAGCCAGAGATCGGTTATCACGATTAAAAGATCTGGATCTGTCAAATCATCTCAGATGTATTAAGCGAGGTATGAAGAACGGACCCTGCTCCTATTTATGTATTTGTTTGTTTTTTGATGTAGCTGAGAGTTGAAAACTGTTCAACTTTGGGTAGAACTCTGCGCTCGTCACTGTCACTTTTACCCAGCCGCCCAATCACAGTGGAGGAGGGGCGAGACAAATACTACACCGACCAACCATCCTACTTAGAAAACGACTTGGAAAACAATAGAAAATGTTAATATTGCTGGTTACTGCATTTTTATATGCAGTACTTTTAAAATGTATTCCATTAGAGCTACAAATTACTTCATAAAAAGTATTCAATAACATAATCCAAGCACCACAGTATGAAAGTAATGTAATCTGATTACTTTTGGATTCCTTTAAAGTCACATATGTAAATAAAGTCAGGTAAAAAGCAATATCAAAGTATTTTTATATGAATTTAAAATAAAAGCAAATTAAAACTAAGCAACTGTGTCTTGTTTCACCAACTAGATTACACAGCCCCATATACACTCGCCTAAAGGATTATTAGGGAACACCATACTAATACTGTGTTTGACCCCCTTTCGCCTTCAGAACTGCCTTAATTCTACGTGGCATTGATTCAACAAGGTGCTGAAAGCATTCTTTAGAAATGTTGGCCCATATTGATAGGATAGCATCTTGCAGTTGATGGAGATTTGTGGGATGCACATCCAGGGCACGAAGCTCCCGTTCCACCACATCCCAAAGATGCTCTATTGGGTTGAGATCTGGTGACTGTGGGGGCCATTTTAGTACAGTGAACTCATTGTCATGTTCAAGAAACCAATTTGAAATGATTCAAGCCTTGTGACATGGTGCATTATCCTGCTGGAAGTAGCCATCAGAGAATGGGTACATGATGGTCATAAAGGGATGGACAAGGTCAGAAACAATGCTCAGGTAGGCTGTGGCATTTAAACGATGCCCAATTGGCACTAAGGGGCCTAAAGTGTGCCAAGAAAACATCCCCCACACCATTACACCACCACCACCAGCCTGCACAGTGGTAACAAGGCATGATGGATCCATGTTCTCATTCTGTTTACACCAAATTCTGACTCTACCATCTGAATGTCTCAACAGAAATCGAGACTCATCAGACCAGGCAACATTTTTCCAGTCTTCAACTGTCCAATTTTGGTGAGCTTGTGCAAATTGTAGCCTCTTTTCCTATTTGTAGTGGAGATGAGTGGTACCCGTGGGGTCTTCTGCTGTTGTAGATCATCCGCCTGAAGGTTGTGCATGTTGTGGCTTCACAAATGCTTTGCTGCATACCTCGGTTGTAACGAGTGGTTATTTCAGTCAAAGTTGCTCTTCTATCAGCTTGAATCAGTCGGCCCATTCTCCTCTGACCTCTAGCATCAACAAGGCATTTTCGCCACAGGACTGCCGTGATACTGGATGTTTTTCCCTTTTCACACCATTCTTTGTAAACCCTAGAAATGGTTGTGCGTGAAAATCCCAGTAACTGAGCAGATTGTGAAATACTCAGACCAGCCCGCCTGGCACCAACAACCATGCCACGCTCAAAATTGCTTAAATCACCTTTCTTTCCCATTCTGACATTCAGTTTGGAGTTCAGGAGATTGTCTTGACCAGGACCACACCCTAAAATGCATTGGAAGCAACTGCCATGTGATTGGTTGATTAGATAATTGCATTAATGAGAAATTGAACAGGTGTTCCTAATAATCCTTTAGGTGAGTGTATATTTACACACAGACTTGTGGCTACAGTATGGTATTATAAAAAAATTTTTGTTACATTTTATTTTATTTTTTTACAAAATTTTTATTTTCACACAAACCCATCGATTAGTTTCAGAAGGCCTTTATTAATCCCCAGAGCCGCATTGATTACTTTTATAATGGATGGATGCACATTTTGGGCTTTAAATTTGGACTGCCATTCACTGCCATTATAATGCTTGGATTAGCTAGGCATTTTTTTAATATAGCCTAACTTTTGAAAGAAGAATGTCATATACACCTAGGATGGCTTGACGGTGAGTAAATTATGGGACTTTTTTGGGTGAACTATCCCCTTAATATCATTAAATGTTAAAATACTAATTTATTTGGTTTTAAATTAAACCATTATTCCCATGTTTTTTTTTTTTTTTTTTTTTTTTTTTTTTTACAAAATTCTCATTACTTGTTTTGTTTTTTTTGACGTAATTGCAGTTACCAATTTGTAGCCTATCCTGATTACGTAAAGCCGTTACATGTATCCCGTTACTCCCCAACCCTGTATGCAATAATATTCTTAAAAATTAAATTAGCCTACTCATTACACATTACTGCCTGTCGTATTCGGTATCATCATAGCAACCAAAGCGTCTCAGCTGAAAAAACGCTGGGTCTCAAAAGCGCTCTCAAACGCTACCTGGCTGTTTAGTCTGGCAGTTAGTCTCTTTAGCATTTATGCAATAGTCTATTATACTGGAGCCAAACATGAGAAGGGAGTCCAGAAGATTCTACAGCGTTCCTGGACACGTAATTTACGTAGTTGTAACTCATGGGCGGGGATTATGCTAATTTTGGATGAGCGTGCACACGCGCCCTAATTACGAATGATTGGAATTCGTTACGCACGTAAATCGGATGTTTACTAAGCGTTTGTCAGTCCGGAGGAGAGTTTTCGGGAAGGTCCGTTTTATGCACAAATTACTCAGAATTTACTCATATATTTACGAAAGTTTAATGAATGAGGCCCAATCTCTCATAGATCACTGTATGAGTAAAGAGCAAGCGAAAATTCAGCAATCTGGTCCCAGTGCCATTACATATACATGCAATCCCAAAAGTCATGTAGGAGTGGAGTTTGAATGGGAGTTAAACATTAAATTCTCATGTTTTTTGCTGTTAGCAAAGCCATCAGCAGTTTCAGCTGCACAAAACCATGTCAACAGGAGAGAACATGCAGATACAGGTATGAACATAAACTAAAAACACTCATTTTTAAACCGTGCACCTGCTTGAATAAGTTATCAGATGGCTTTGGGGTGTTTTTGGTCCATTAAAGAGTCTGTAGTGTGTATGTAGACTGAGGTGCTTGTGTTTTGATTAAAAGTGCTGTAGCTTCAAATAAAAGAGGCAACAGATATAAACAGAAAGCTTTTCTCCACAGAATTTCAAAGAGAAAAAAATTACAGGATGACGGAGCACAAAGCTAGACAACATAATAGCCCTAATTTTGGATCACAGAAACATCTGAAGGCATCACTGATAGATCAGGTACGTTTATTGATGATTATAAAAATCCCTGGCTGTAACAGTCTATGTAAACGCTTGGCTATTAATTATGAAACCTCAGAGAATGATTTGAAGAACAATGATTTTTGTTATATATTTATTTATGGCGCCTCTCTTGTATGTAAATATATATATATATATATATATATATATATATATATATATATATATATATATATATATATATATATATATATATATATATATATATATATATATATATATATATATACACACACACTCACCTAAAGGATTATTAGGAACACCATACTAATACTGTGTTTGACCCCCTTTCACCTTCAGAACTGCCTTAATTCTACGTGGCATTGATTCAACAAGGTGCTGAAAGCATTCTTTAGAAATGTTGGCCCATATTGATAGGATAGCATCTTGCAGTTGATGGAGATTTGTGGGATGCACATCCAGGGCACGAATCTCCCGTTCCACCACATCCCAAAGATGCTCTATTGGGTTGAGATCTGGTGACTGTGGGGGCCATTTTAGTACAGTGAACTCATTGTCATGTTCAAGAAACCAATTTGAAATGATTCAAGCCTTGTGACATGGTGCATTATCCTGCTGGAAGTAGCCATCAGAGAATGGGTACATGGTGGTCATAAAGGGATGGACATGAAACAATGCATTCAGGAGATTGTCTTGACCAGGACCACACCCTTAAATGCATTGAAGCAACTGCCATGTGATTGGTTGATTAGATAATTGCATTAAAGGGAAATTGAACAGGTGTTCCTAATAATCCTTTAGGCAAGTGTATGGTTACTTTGGATACAAGCTATTTTACTCAAAATATGTGTAGAACCTTAAAGCAGGACATGCTGTTATTAGCATGTACAAGTATGAAAGCAAAGACCACTGGTGGAATACAGTGATGACGGACTGAGAAATGTCATCATATGGGAAGTAATTGAAACACATATGAAGCCTGTGATTAATATGGCTATTTGTTCTCCTCAAAGATGGAGTTGACAAATCACTTTAAAATGATTGAGAGCATGGGCGTAAGTTGACATTTGAGCTAGTGGGGCCAGACCGAGCCATGCAGTCACCATTTGGTTAGTCATGTCATATTAATCACATTTTAGCTTTTCTTTAACAGACCTTCAAATTCACACTTCATACAGCCTCTCAATTAATATCTTGCTCTAAAACTGGGTCATTGACCAGTGGGTCATTTTGGTTTATTTTGGCTGTAATAAAGGTCTACATTTAAATAACTTTTGCAAAGGAGGCCACATGTGTAATTAATTTTGGTACAAACTGTCAAGTGCATTTTTTATTTATTTTTTTACACAGAGCTGTAATAGAGTGGAAAAGAGTGGGGGAAAATATTTTCCTCTGTACAAAAAGCACATTTATTTAACCAAGTTTGGATGTGGGATTTGTGATGTCAGATGGACAAATATAAGGCGAGTTCACGCAATGTCGGAATGCCCGTGATTACAAGACTCAAAAACAGCATTTATGTCCTCATGGACTTTAAATTAGGCCTACAACTAAACAGGAATTTTCTGAAAGCTCTGACTTGGACCGCGTGACATTTGTACCTGACCGCTGCAGATTCGTTTTTGCCGTTGATAGTGTTACCTAGGGCGCATAATTCAGAGTATGTGAACATCACCGAGAGAATGTCACAGGTTAGCATGGTGTAAATGCAGCAATATTTGCATATGATGGACTGAGCAAGACACCAAGAAATTGATTTTTATCATCACACTATCTACTGCTGTTCAGCCGCTTAAAACACTTGTCTACATCGGACGCAACCATCAAGTCAAAAGCAAATAGAACCATTACAATCACTGATGCTGTCTAGACTGATTTGAGGGTACAGATGCCCATTCAATTTCTGACATTCTCCATGCGCTTGACCAAGTGACTCGTGACAACAGGACAAATGGAAGAGTACAGGATCATTTAAACATCATGTTAAAGCCTTTGTTCAGGCTTCAGTGCCAGGAACAAGTGGATAGTTTATTTTTAATGGCATCATGGACCGCGTCAGAGGCTGGTGATGGTGGTGTAATGGTGTGGGTCTTTAGGTCCCTTAGTACCAATTGAGCATTGTTTAAACATCACAGCCTACCTGAGTACTGCTGATGACCATGTCTATCCCTTTTTTGACCACAGTGTACCCATCTTCTGATCGCTGCTTCCAGCAGGATAATACACCATGTAATGTCACAAAGCTCAAATTATTATCTCAAACTAATTTATTGAACATGAGTTCACTAAACTCAAATGGCCTCCACAGTCACCAGATCTCAAACCAACAGAGCACAATTGGGATGTGGTGGAACAGGAGATTTGCATCATGGATGTGCAGCTGAAAAATCTGCAGCATGACGCTGTCATGTCAATATGGACCAAAATCTCTGAGGAATGTTTCCAGCACCTTGTTGAATCTATGCCACAATAAATTGAGGCAGATCTGAAGGCAGAAGGGGGTCCAACTCTGTACTAGCAAGGTGTACCTAATAAAGTGGCTGGTACTAGCAAGGTGTATCTAATAAAGTGCCCCCACAATAAAAACAACAAAGCTTTGATCATAAAACATAAGACATTATTAGGAGATATAGCAGGGGCGATTCTAGGATTTTCATTTTAGGGGGCTCAGCCCCCCGTGAGGGTATGAAACAAATGGTAACACTTTAGTTTAGGATCCAATTCGCACTATCAACTAGTAGTTTGTTTTTTTCATTTTTTTCCAGCATGCATATTATTAGGATATTGGTTATTATTACTTATAAAGGCAAATATTAATGCCTTATTCTGCATTACCATATTGTATATCCCTTAATTGTACCTGGGAATTTAGGTAGGGTTTTATAATGACTGAGATCCCAAATGTGAGGTAGTTAAAGGGGTTGGGGACATGCTCCCCCGAGGAAAATTTTGATTTCTATGATCTAAATATGTGCATTTTAAAATGTTCTGAAGGCCAAAACATTTGATAACAATAGCTTGAAAACCATGTCAGTGGGCAGTAGATTATTTGTCTTTCTTCTTATGCCCACATCTCTCTTTTTCTCTGCTTTTATCTTCCCCTAAAGCTGAGCTGCCTTTGATATGATATATATATATATATATATATATATATATATATATATATATATATATATATATATATATATATATATATATATATATTTTTTTTTTTTTTTTTCATTTTCGTGAGTGAGTGAAGAAAGTAAACGTATGGTTAAGTGATATTAATTAAGTGATATATGTTTTATGAATAATTTTTGTAGACGCTAAGTAATTTACTGAAGGCTAGCAGGAAAGCTAGGTAACTAAGTTAAGTTTATTAAATTAATTCACAATATGCACACATTCATTATTAAGCTTATGCCCAATACAGGCTGAAAAAGCTGATATTTTTAATTTACTGAAGGCTACAAATGGAATTATATTAATTTACAATATGTACACATATATTATTAATCTTATGACTAATCTGAAGAAAACTGCTTTAATATTTCTTGTTTGTTAATTAGCCTACATTATGAATCACATTAGATAGGCCTATTTTCAAATCAAAATGGCGAAATTAGAACTTGAAGAACACGCTGATTAAAATATGGGACAAAGCTGAAGCCTCCCGCAAGTTTCATATGTTTTAAAGGGGAGTTAATCACATATTTTTAAGGGGGGCTGGGCAGAAGTTTAGGGGTGTATTTACACGAAGTGCAAATGACCCACCTTGTTGGCAGAGGCTATTTACACTAACTCCGCCCACTGACGTCGGGCCATACAAAATTATGGAAGACGCTGTATTGTTAATAGCAGTAATAGTGTAGGGGTAAGGTACATGGCAGAAAGTTTTGATGCAAACCGCAAATCTGCCTTTTTCCAAACTCGTGCTACTCCCTTTTCCCATGACATTTCAGACCAGAAAGGCATTTATTTTCAATAAAAATTAAGAAAATATTCAAAAAGTGGAAATAAAGTGTCTAACGTGTGTATTATAATAGTTTTTATCGGTTAGGGTAAAGGATAGGTGTAGGGAGGAGTGACCCCAAAAGGCGGAATTTGCTTATCATTTTAATAAATATAATAATTTACACTGTTTTTATTGCACACAGTTTAATGTACAACACTGAGTTGCAAATAGTATCTGCCACTATTTACAAGTATAAATAGAATCTAACTACTATTTACATTTATTGCAAAGAAAATGCAACTATTTTTACAGTATTTCTATCGCTAAGAAAATGCTGCTATTTTCACTTAGTGTAAATATCATCTATTGCTATTTGCAGTTGCCTAAATTAAATGACAATATACACACACCCTACAGCCTCCACACAAGCTCCGTCCATGATTGGGAGTCATTTATTAAACCTACCCAGGCCTTCTACAACAGAAAAAGTGCATGGACGACCTTTCTCTGTGGGTCAATACTTTGAGCATAACAAGGGTGTATATGAAGAAATGTGACCATGAGTATTGTTTCAACTGAGCACACAGCATATGGGCTATGATGGCCGATGCTTTATCTTCATTCTGCGTCAACCACAGTGTTTCCGTCATTTCATTAAGAGGAGTGGAGACTTATCTGTGAGTGTTGGAAACTAGAGACAAAGATGGATTAATGCACAGGCCTGCCGGGCAGCTGCCCAGGGCTCCAAATCAGCAGGGGGCCTCGATGAGCTGCAGAAATAGTTTGTTTTTGCTAGACCTGTAGAATATTTCTGGAAAAATGTGAGTTTTATGTCAACAACAGAGCAATTTTGAACATAGTCGATGTATCAAATACCAGAGTACTAATATTACTTTCAATTTCTAATGTTCTGCGTCTTCCTGTTTTCAATAACAACACAGAAATGTGTCTGATGTGAAGAGCCCCTTAGTCATATGTTCCCAGAAAAAACCCTCTTTTCCGAGAACTTATTCTGTCTTGATTGGTCAGATGGCCCAGTCTGATGTGATTGACCTACCGCTTACAGTGTGTCAGAAACTAAAGTCCCATTAACATAATCTGAATTTCTGCTCTGGAGGCTTCCTCAGCAATTGCGCTGATATGAACAGTAATGATTTTCTATATCAATTCGAGGCCAAGTCCAACTCATTTGGAAGTGCATGCAAAGTGGATTTGCAGCGTCTTCTTGCAAGCCCTTCCAGGCTTCAGCTACAACAGTGTTTGAGGGCAGGTCAAAGTAGATGTTGTTTGCGGGCAGCCAATGAAGACCATAGGCTGGCATTATGCAAATTTTTTTACAAACCTACATAGCCATTCAGAAATCTCTTCTTTCTTTTGGGAGACAATAACATTTATTGTGCACTTTGATCTTTGAAACTTTGCAGACCTTTAAAAAAAAAGAAGCATAATAGGGGCACTTTAACATTATAATTAATACCTGACTAGAGTGCTATAAGAACCAAAGTAGCTAAATAGTAGAAGAACTGATTCATCAAGCAAGGTAAATCATTTCTCTTCTTTGGTGGCTTCATCTGACAACGCCAGTGGACTCCATGGTTTAGCTATAATTGATTAATATTGCCTGATGGTCTTAAAAGAGTGGCCTGTTAATAAACATTTGGCTA
>CM031947.1:45396324-45431324 GCA_018749465.1 Paracanthobrama guichenoti | reverse complement strand
GGTGCACTAATAGGCATTCATTCATGCTTAACTAATGCACAGATAATCATGAGTTAATGTATGACTCATGAAGAAGGAGGGGGAAACATGCAGGGTTTGATGCGGGAGACATGGATGATGGGGTGAACACGATGAAAGGGGTGCGGGAGCCGAAGCCACCAGACTGATCACCTTGACAATAGGGTATGGCCCAATGAACTGCGGTGCCAACTTCCTAGATGGCACCCTAAGAGGCAGGTCCCTAGTGGAGAGCCACACCCTTTGCCCACAGATGTATTTAAGTGCTTCAGCCAGACGACGATCCGCCAGTCTCTTGGTGCGTTCCCTGGTTCACAGCAGTGCCTCCCTGGCCTGCCTCCAGGTCCGCCGGCACAGATCAATTAATGCCTGAACAGAGGGAACTGCAGCTTCGGGACCTTGCGAGGGAAACAGAGGGTCTCTTTGGCAGAGGGGAGTTTGGAATGAAATGAACCGCCTTAGAAAAAACGGCCCATGACCGTTAGAACCAGGGTATTGCCACTGGACTCCGGTAACCCTGACATGAAGTCCAGTGCAATGTGGGACCAAGGATGGTAAAGTATAGGAAGGGGTTGGAGCAGACCAATGGGCATAGCATTACCAGACTTGTTTTGTGCACAAACAGAACAAGAAACCACAAACTGATGGACATCCCCTCCCATGCCCAGCCAGCATTCTTCTCACCCCTGGGTGACACACGGACCTGGATGAGTGGCACTACTCCAGAACCTCCAGCCTGACCGATTCCGGAAAACAAACAATTTGCCCACTGGACAACCCCTTGGCTCCTCTGTTCCCAACTGGTGGCACCATGTCCTCCGGGCCAGAGAACTGACGTGAAAGCACCATTCTTGGAACCCCGCCGGTAAGACAAACAGAAATTAAAGCAACCAAAAAAAAAAAAAAAAATTAGTGGGCCTGCCTGGAGTTCAGCCGTTTCTAATGTATTCCAGGTTCTGGTGATCGGTCCAGACCAGGAACGGCTCCACTGACCCCTACAACCAGTGGCGCCACTCCCCCAGTGCCAGGCACGCGGCCAACAACTCACGGTTACTGATGTCGTAGTTCTGCTCTGTGGGTGACAACTGATGAGAAAAATATGCACAAGGGTGTAACTTGTGATCATGAGGGGATCATTGGGAGAGAACTGCTCCGACGCCTACTTCTGATGCACCGACCTCCACAAGAAACTGTCTAGAAGGAGAATAGAATAGAATTAGAATAGGCGCTGAAGAAAAATGGCTCTTTAGTTCATTAAAAGCAGCCTGAGCTGCTGGAGACCAGCAAAAAGGTTTTCTCATGGAGGTCAATGCAGTCAGAGGGGCTGCCATCTGACCGAAATTACGAATAAACCTATAAAAATTGGCAAAACTGATAAAACATTGCAATGTCTTTCGGCTATCAGGTGTTGACCAATCGGAGACAGCCATCACCTTCACAGGGTCCATGTGGATCTCCTCCACTGCGATGATATGACCCAAGAACGGAACTGACTTGTTATGAAATGAACACTTCTCCGCCTTAGCATAGAGTTGGTTCTCTAAAAGCCACTGCAGCACTCACCTGACATGCTGGATGTGTACCTGGAGAGAACAAGAAAATATCAGAATGTCACCCAAATACCCAAAGACAAATTGGTTGATCATGTCTCTCAACACATCATTAATGAGAGCATGGAAGACAGCTGGGGCATTAGTAAGTCTGAAGGGAAGGACCCTATATTCAAAATGCCCCATGGTAGTGTTAAATGGCGTCTTCCATTCATCCCCCTTCCTGATCCAAACCAAATGGTAGGCGTTGCAGAGGTCCAACTTCGTAAAGTACTTTGCTCCCTGCAAAACCTTGAAGGCTGAAGACAAAGGTAGAGGATACCTGTTCTTAATAGTTATGTCATTCAGCCCCCAACAGTCTATGCAAGGACGCAAAGAGCCATCTTTTTTCTTTACGAAGAAGAACCCCACCCCTGCCGGCGAGGAAGAAGGACAAATGACACCCGCTGCCAGAGACTCTGACAAATAACGCTCCATGGCCACCCGTTCAGGAGCAGACAGGGAGAATAACGGTCCTTTGGGCGAAGAACTGCCAGGGAGGAGATTGATGTCACAATCATAAGGACGGTGCGGAGGAAGGGAAGTGGCCCAGGACCGACTGAAGACCGCCCACAAATCATGATAGACCTCAGGAACTTGAGAGAGATCCACAGGATCCTCCTGTAACACAGGAAGAGAACAGGAGACAACGCAGACACAAGACAATGGGCATGACAATAAGAACTCCATGATAAAATTAAATTCTCACCAATTAATATGTGGGTTGTGTGTAGTAAGCCAAGGGTGTCCTAAGACAATAGGGGCAAGGGGTGAATGACAAATAAATAAAAAAAAAAAAAAATTCTTCCCTGTGATTACCAGAAGCGACAATGACTAAAGGAACAGTGGTATGGTAGAAATAGTGGAGAGTTCTCTGCCATCAAGAGCATAAGCCATGAGAGGGGGAACAAAAGCCTGAAAAGGAATGCCTCTCCTAGAAGCCCAGGTGGAATCCATGAAATTTCCCTCAGCCCCTGAGTCTAAGAGAACAGATAGATGAAAATTAGCACCTTGGACCACTACAGAGATAGATAGCATGGACCAGGAACCTGCAGATAGGGTTGTAGAGATAGTGCTTGCTAGTACCCACTTAACTATTGACAAGCGCTGGCTTTTGCTGGACAGGTGGCCGCAAAGTGCCCCGGCTTTCCACAATACAGGCACAGCCCTGTGCTTTTGCTTCTCTGCTTCTCTGTGGCAGATAGACGATACCTGCCTAGCTGCATAGGTTCAGGAGAAGGTAGATGAACCAGAGCATCGGTGGCCATCCCGGCAGGAGCTGTATCCTGGAATGTGGGCATGGAGGAACAAACTCTACGACGGAGGTCCCACTGTTTGTCCAGTCAAATCGCCAATTCAACCAGCTTGTCTAAACCCTCAGGAAGTTAATGTGCATAAACCTCATCCTGTATATACTCTGCCAGTCCCTCCAAGAAGAATCCAAGGCATAAGTGGTGGGTTGTTAAAAAAATAAATAAATAAACCCTTGCACTGGTCGGCACATAGTGGGCTCACCAGAATAAACAGGTGGGTTGTTGATCCGCGGCTCGTGGATGGTAGGAACAAGTTCAGTGGCAGGCGGCTCAAGGTCGCGGTCCCTTTGCATCTGGGAAATATGACCTGGTGCATCAAAGTGTCAACGGCATGATGTGCTGCTGTGAGCTCCTCCTGGTGACGTCCAAGCATAGCACCTTGCGCCTCCACAGCTGCACACATAGGTAACTGATCCGCTGGGTCTATCGTGGCCAGAGTGTGACGTGAGGGCTGGACAGAAAAACAGAGAACCCAAGAGCAGATCAGTTCAAACTATATTTATTAGGACAAAAAGCAAAATAAAAGGAAACAATATTTAATTGGGCAGCCGAGCTGCCAAGCAAAGGGAAATGGCTGATGACATAATCCAAGGACAGGCAAAAGTCAGCAACGGGTAGACAGTCCAGTGAGGCAATACTGCAAGAGGGCAAGAGGTGCAGGGCAGAGAATAATCCAAGCACAGACACAGACTCAATAACAAAAGGCAAAATCCAAAAAGGAGATGGGAAAACTGAGCTGCAGGGCTGGACCAGACTAGGAAAAACAGAACAGGATCAAAACTTGACAAGGCAAAAATAGATTAACATTTGAAAGGCTAGAGCATGACAGAAAAACAGTCAAAACACTCTGGCAGAGATGGCAGAGAAGGCAGATAAGGAAGGAAGCTAAAAAGTGTGAGAAATTAAATGAGAGGAGAAACTGGTGAGAGAGGTGTGCAAGAGCCCTGATTATAATGCAGCGCAGCTGCCGCAGAAATCAAGTGCGGGAAACTTAAATGGAGAGACAGGTGAGAGAGTGGTGTGCAGTAGTGCTGATTAAGAATACAGCACAGCTGTGGTGCAGTGGAAAAATACAGGGAAACGTAAATGAGAGAAAAAGCAGGAAGAGCAATGATCAAGTTCTGACATATACATTAACTCATGATTATCTGTGCATTAGTTAAGCATGAATTAATGCATATTAGAGCACCCACATTATAAAGTGTTACCGGGTTATTTTGATTTAAGATTATGAGGGCATATGATTGATGAAAAATGATGTGTACTGATAAATAATTTATAATAGATACTGCAATACTGGATAAAAATAATAATTGTCCATTTTGAATTCATTGTTACTTTAAAACATCATGAGCAAATTAACCCGATGCAAAAATTTGCATGGGGAAATCTTTTACTCACATGAAAATACTGATCACGTGGAATCCTATTAAAATGACTGAATTTCATCTGCAAAATTTCTACGCGTTTCTTGTGTTCTTTGGAAAGGGCAGATATATCGATACTCTAAACCATGATTAGCAATGCAGCAACTGGCTAGCGCCAAGACAGCAACGTAATGACATCATATTAAAAAGAACATCACACACCTGACGAAAAACTTTACAAGGAAACAGCTAAGCACCCAAAATGACATAATTGTTATAATAGATAAATGAAATGTGTACAGTTTGTTACATGATTGTCCCAATTATTTCCATTGTTTGACAATTTCTAGTATTTGAACAGGCTTTACATTTTCATTTCAATGTTGTAATTAGCAATTAATTACATTTTACCTGTGAAGCAGATTTGGGTTTCACTTTATTTTGATGATCCCTTCAAGACATTCTGTTGAGTAGGCTAAAGTTGCACCTACATGTCTACTAACTCTCATTAGAGTGTTAGTAGAGTATTAGTAGTCTGGTAGGGTTAGGGTTAGAATAAGTTGACATGTAGTTGCAAAAGTTACTTATAGTCAACAGAATGTTCAAAATAAAATTATGTAATTATTCCCTCACAAATAAATCTCTCAATGAGTAAAATGTCTCTGTTACATATGTAACCTCGTTCCCTGAAGGAGGGAACGGAGACGTACGTCGGACACCATCGACGAATTGGGATCACTTCTGGGAGCCCCTATCAGCTTTTATTACAAAATGGCGCCGCTGTGTTTGGTCGCCGTTCAGGTCGCTCCGCGAAGACTGTGCTTTTATTTACTATTTTACTTTCTTTTACTCTCAGTTTTACAAACTTATCATCTGCATTGATCTACTACGACAGCAAAACTCTTTTGACATTGGTTACTCTTCTACACTGGACTGTTTCAGGACACTTTCACGATCCTCTGTGGCCATCTGAGATTCTTCGAACGCCGAGTTGAACAATGGACAGAGCCAGCGGCGAGAACAAAGAAAACACCGTGGGAAACGTGCTGGTATCCGCAACAGACTGAGGAAAAGGGCATTCAGACCTCCTCTCCCGAGCATTCTTCTAGCAAATGTTCAATCCTTGGATAATAAGATGGACGATCTTAGAGCCAGGATAAGTTTTCAACGGGACATGAGAGACTGTAATATCTATTGTTTGTCTGAAACATGGCTCACGCCATGCGTCCCGGACACAGCTGTGACGCCGCCGGAGAACTTCTGTTTTTCGGATGGACAGAACAGCCGAGGCCGGTAAATCCAAAGGCGTGGAGTGTGTTTCATGATCAACAAGAAATGGTGCGATCCCAGAACATCACCATTCTCTCGCGGGTCCTGCTCACCTCATCTGGAACATTTAACAATCATCTGCCGCCCATTCTATCTGCCTAGGGAGTTTTCTGCGCGTTGTCGCGACACGCTACATCCCACCGCAGGCAGACACAGCGCTGGCTTTATCTGGCCTTCATGATGCTGCCAGCGCGCCATAAACTCAACATCCCGGACGCGGCATTCATTGTCGCGGGCGATTTTAACAAAGCAAACCTAAAGAAAGTCCTGCCAAACTTTCATCCAGCACGCCTCCTGCCCCACACGAGGAGCAAACACACTGGATCACTGCTACTCCCGCTTAAGAACGCCTATAAAGCGCGGTCACTTCCAGCGCTTGGCAAATCGGATCATGCCGCCATTTTCCTCACTCCCGAATACAAACAAAAGCTCCTCCAGGAACCCCCGTGAGGCGGGAAGTTGCGCTGGTCACCCCACTCAGAGACCGCGCTACAGGCAGCTCTGGGCGATGTGGATTGGGACATGTTCCGAGCGAGTTCAGCTGACGTAAGCGAAGTTCACAGACGTGGCGCTTTGCTTCATCAACACGCTTACAGAGCAAGCCACGCAAACAATAACAATAACGCCCTTCTCAAATCAGAAACCGTGGGTGGATAATTCAATCCGCGGCAGTGAACGACGCATCGCTGCTTACAACGCCGGTCTCCATTCAGGGAATATGAATGAATACAGATCGCCCTGCTATGCTCTCAGACGAGCAGTTAAAGCCGCAAAACTCCGCTATAAAGACCGAGTGGAGTCTCATTTCCAACTCAACGACTCGCGCGCATGTGGCAAGGTCTGAGGTCCATCTGCTCCTTTGGATCTAAATCCTCTGCAGAGGTGAACGCTGATCCGCTGTTTCGTGAACGAGTTAAACTCTTTCTATGCTCGCTTTGACTGTAAATCGCGTAACGCGACTCCGCCAAGTGGCGCGCTAGAGGAAATTACTCAGAGCAGCAACAATCACGGATCTCTGTCTCGGAGGATGAAGTTCGGAGAGCACTCAAGCGTGTGAGACGCCAGAAAGCTGCCGGGCCAGATGGTATCTCAGGTCGTGTTCTGCGGTCCTGTGCTGATCAGCTCACCGGTTGTTTACATCTATCTTTAATGAGTCCTCGCTACATCTGTGGTCCCCACCTCCTTCAAAAAAATCCACCATCATCCCTGTCCCTAAGAACAGTAAACCCTCTTGCCTAAATGACTATCGTCCAGTGGCTCTCACGTCTATAGTCATGAAGGTCTTTGAGAGACTCATTAAAAACACCATTTGCGCCTTCATTCCTGACACTTTGGACCCTCTTCAGTTTGCCTATCGTCCCAATAGATCGACTGAAGATGCCATCTCTCATGTCCTCCACTCCTCCCTCACTCACATCGACAGCAAAGTGGGAACTACGTAAGGCTGCTATTTATTGACTATAGCTCAGCCTTTAACACCATAGTTCCCACCAAGCTAACCTCCAAACTCCTGGATCTCGGCCTGAATCCTTCTCTCTGCCACTGGATTGAGGACTTCCTCACTGGCAGGCCTCAGGTGGTGAGAATAGGCCAGTCCACCTCCACCTCCATCTCCCTGAGTGTGGGAGCTCCACAGGGCTGTGTCCTGAGCCCCCTGCTCTACTCTCTCTACACACATGACTGTTTGTCCACACACAGCTCCACCTCTATCATCAAATTTGCTGATGATACTGTTGTCCTGGGCCTCATTTCCAACAACAATGAGACGGCATACTTGGACGAGGTGGAGCATCTAACATCATGGTGCCAGGACAACTGTCTCTCTCTGAATGTTGGCAAGACCAAAGAAATGATTGTGGACTTCAGGAAGAGACAGCAACAGACATACTCCCCTCATGATCAGCGGGTCACCAGTAGAGAGAGTGAGCAGCTTCAAGTACCTGGATGTAAACATCTCCGAGGACCTGACCTGGACTGCTCACATTCAGACACAGGTGAAAAAAGCCAGGCAAAGACTGTACCACCTGCGCCAGCTGAGGAAATTCAGGCTTTCACCAGCTATCCTGAAAACTTTCTATTTAGGGGCTTATAGAAAGTGTTTTAACTCAGTGCATCACAGCGTGGTATGGGAACAGCACCAGTCATGACCGCAAAGCCCTGCAAAGAGTAGTGCGCTTATCCGAGCCGTATCTCAGGGTCAGCTCTCCCGCCTCTGCAGGACGCCTACACCAAACGCTGCAAAGGTAGAGCTACCAAGATCATCAAGGACTCTAATCACCCTGCAAACCTCATTTCACGCTGCTACCATCTGGTAAGCGCCCAAGCCTGATGGCCAAAACTGAGAGACTCAGGAGGAGCTTCTTCCCCAGGCCATCAGACTCCTGAACTCAGTCACTTAACATCACGTGACTTCACGCCAGGATAAACATCGATACACTGACATTGCACTGCACTTTCTGTTCTCGTTGTTACTGTGTAACAACCTGTCATAAAACCTGTTTGCACATTATACTCTTTTATACATTTGTTAACCACATATTTATAAGTCTACAGTTTACTCACTGCAAAGTCTACTTCAATTATTTTATTCCACTTTATCCTTATTTGTTACCTTTTTTTCTCTCTTGACTTGATTATTTATAATTCTACAGATATAGACATATATATATATATATATATATATATATATATATATATATAGAGAGTACTTTTTTTATATCCTATTTCTATTATAATTTCTTCCTTGTGTTTTTAATGTGAATTTGCACTGTCCATGGAGCTGGACCTGTTTTACATTTCACTGCCGGTTGTATATTCTGTATATAACTGTGTATGTGACAAATAAAACTCTTGAATCTTGAATCTTGAATCTTGAGATATAGAGAACGGGCCAATGGCCATAAACAGGAAGCAGATGCAGTGCACATTTGTTTTTCACTGAGGAGCCAAACTAGTGACTCAGCCCTGCAGTGATGGTACAGCAACTGTGGCGACAGGACATACGTCTCTGTTCCCTCCTTCAGGGAATGAGGGTTACATACGGAACCAAAGACGTTCCCTTTCAGTCAGTCACGCTCGACGGAAGTCGGACGTCACTGACAAATTGGGATTCCTATGGAAAATGCCACAGTTACTACCACTTCCAGCGCCCTGCGCGAAGCCCTTCAGCCCCCCTGTCTCTGTTTTCAGGCGGAAACTCACTCAGAGAGAGTCACTGTTGCTGTTCCGCAAGAGTATTGGATAACGCTGGGAAAGCGTGTGCCCGAGAGGTCGCTGTGGAAGCCACATCCTACCCATAGGAGGTATCATGTGAATATACATGTGTGGACTGGCCAGTGGGCAGTGGAACATACACGAAGTCCCAAGGGTGGCCCCGCCATTGCAGGTGGGGACAACGCCGCACAGAGACTTCAGAGCTCTGCCAAGGAAGCACACAGGCTCACCGTGAGGGAGCCATACCATGGAAAAATACACATATGGGACCACCGTGGGAGTCACAACATATGGAACCCAGCCTAACACAAGTTCCACTAATGAATACGAGTGTTAGACCTGAGCCGAACGCCCGCCACGTCCGACTGCCGCTGGTTGCAGAGGAACTCAGCAGGGTTTGGGAACTCGACTGGAGCATAAAAGTGCATATCTGGCCCATGAGGAGGGGAATGGCGCAGCAAACCAACACTAGAGTGGGCACTTCGTTGTTACTGGCTATTTGAAGTGAGCACACGGGAAGAAACCGGCTCTACACGGAGGCTATACAGTTACTGTCATGGTGGTGCAATAGTTTAATGAAGTTATATTGTATAAGTTATATAAGTATATATTGAAGATACATTTTTGTGTATTTTTATAGTTATAGCTACTGAAGAAATCAGGGTTTAGATAATTAGCATTATCTAGTTAGCCCCCTTCTGGTAGCAATGTAACTACACCATTACCTGGAGTGAATAGTCGCATGAGGAGTGCTGTTCTGCTTCCTCTCTTTGTTTTCTTTATAATGCATATGGGATATATGCAGAGACACATGATGGCTGATGAACTTCCTGTCTTCCTTATCCTTTGTAGCTCTACGTAAAAATTATCATATTGTCATGTAGCTCTGTTTAAATTCTCACACTGTTCCCCTCTCTCCTCCTCATGTTTCCTGTTTACCTTTGTGCTGTCCTATAGAAATAAAAGGAAAAAGGCCATAAAAATGTGAAAGAAACTCATATTGAAAGAAACATTTCGCTAGACACAAATACCTTGTCTTTCTTTTTAGGTTTCCTAAATGCAAAGTCAGAACAAACACTTTTCAAAACTATCCTAAAAACATTTTCAGCTGAAAAACTACCAATCAAGAAAAGAAACAAATAAGCAGCCCTTTCAACATGCTGTCTTCAGGTGGCATCATATGTGCGTGTGAAATAGTGCAGGGTGTGGCCGATGTGAAGCAGATTTTGAAACCTTTGATCTCATTCAGACTGACATCAAAGATGAACTAAAGGGTGAGTGGACGAGGACATGCCCTAATAATCACTGTCACAGATGTGAGCTTTCTGAAAACAAAATATAGACTATATTAAAGATATACTATGTAACACTTTCTTTGTTCCAAATTAACAAAATATTTTTCCAAAAAAATCCTTCTTCCAAAATGTTTTTGTCTTATTCTGATTCACTATGGTAAACCTATTATAAGTGTTTAATTTAGACTTTGCTAAATTAGACTTTGCGCTTTGGTTTTCGTGGTAATCCGTAAAAGAGAAAAGTTGCCCCAGCTGCTTTGACAGGTGAATGGTATAGATTAGTATAGGTTAGTTGTCACAAAGATGAACATGCTATAATTGGGAAACATGCTATACGCCATCTAAAATATATGAAACATTGAGTTAATTCTTATATACATTATACATGATTATAAATAAATTATACTATTATAATATATATATATATATATATATATATATATATATATATATATATATATATATATATATATATATATATATATATATATATATATATATATATATACAAACCCGATTCCAAAAAAGTTGAAAAATTGTGAATCAAAACAGAATGCAATGATGTGGAAGTTTCAAATTTCAATATTTTATTCAGAATACAAATATAGATGACATATCAAATGTTTAAACTGAGAAAATGTATCATTTTAAGGGGAAAATAAGTTGATTTTAAATTTAATAGCATCAACACATCTCAAAAAGTTGGGACAAGGCCATGTTTCCTACTGTGTGGCATCCCCTCTTCTTTTTATAACAGTCTGCAAACGTCTGGGACTGAGGAGACAAGTTGCTCAAGTTCAGGAATAGGAATGTTGTCCCATTCTTTGTCTAATACAGGCTTCTAGTTGCTCAACTGTCTTAGGTCTTCTTTGTCGCATCTTCCTCTTTATGATGCGCCAAATGTTTTCTATGGGTGAAAGATCTGGACTGCAGGCTGGCCATTTCAGTACCCGGATCCTTCTTCTACGCAGCCATGATGTTGTAATTGATGCAGTATGTGGTCTGGCATTGTCATGTTGGAAAGTGCAAGGTCTTCCCTGAAAGAGACGACATCTGGATGGGAGCATATGTTGTTCTAGAACTTGGATATACCTTTCAGCATTGATGGTGCCTTTCCAGATGTGTAAGCTGCCCATGCCACACGCACTCATGCAGCCCCATACCACCAGAGATGCAGGCTTCTGAACTGAGCGCTGATAACAACTTGGGTTGTCCTTGTCCTCTTTAGTCCGGATGACATGGCGTCCCAGTTTTCCAAAAAGAACTTCAAATTTTGATTCGTCTGATCGCAGAACAGTTTTCCACTTTGCCACAGTCCATTTTAAATGAGCCTTGGCCCAGAGAATATACAATATTTGGCATGACATTTCAAAATGTCTCACTTTCAACATTTGATATGTTATTTATATTCTATTGTGAATAAAATATAAGTTTATGAGATTTGTAAATTAATTGCATTCCTTTTTTATTCACAATTTGTACAGTGTCCCAACTTTTTGGAATCGGGTTTGTGTAATATATATGTATATGTTACTGTTTTTCACACAAATACCATAGAAACCATAGTTATTTTGCCATGGTATTGCTATATCCATGGTTTTAACTGGTTATCATGATCTAAATGTATGATACTATGGAAGACCAATGGTTAATTTGAATAAAACTCAAACAGTCAGAATATTAAAATTTTACTATATAAAATAGAGGTTGTTACAGTTTTTACAGATGTTATTGTTTTTGTTAAAGGTGCACTATGTAACTTTTCCATCCACTAAATGTCGCCTATTCAAAACAAAGGCGTAGTTTGATGATGGCATGGTTGAGTGCAGAATCTTGAGACAGAATGTGGAGAATGTGGTCTTCACCTCGGGATAGGACTCGGGCAGAAATCATGTTCATGGATGCGATTATTACCGTTACTGTAGTATGAAGCAGAGCAGGGCCGAGTGTTGTTGTGGAGTTGAGCAAGGCCGCTGGAGCGACTGTTAATGAGATGAACATAACACACGCCTCACAAGCAGTGGGACTTTATTATGCCACAGTCAGCATTTCCGCTTTTCGGTTATGAGTAGGAGGTAACGCCAGCTCTGTTTATCCTATTAGATACATCTGAGTGTGTTGAAAATGATGTTATGATCGTTACTCTGTAGCGTTCGCTCCGCGGCTGCTATGACACTTGTTGCACACTGCAGTGAGAGTAAAGCGTTTCTGCTAAATGAAACCGAGAGGGTAACGCAGATATGACACCATTGACAGGCGACTCCCTCACGCCCCGGTTCATTGGTTAAAATAAATAAAACAAATAGTTGGACACATTTGGGATATTGTAAGTACTCAACTGAACAAAATATATAACACTTACATAGCACTGTTAAATATATAACAGTATATAAAATATATAAATATATAACACTGCCACAATTAGTGTTTTTGGATATTTTACTGAAAATTTTTACATAATGCACCTTTAACGAACATAAATTTACATCTGCATCCAAACTCAAGCTACTACTACTGTCAACTCACTGGCAAATGTGCATTTGATTAATGATTAATGATTAATACTGCAGCCTGCACTGCAAGCTGTGCTGAAGATGCATGTCATCAAAGTGACTAGGAACAGCCGAACATAGAACATGCAGAAACTAAGAAATAAATTTTTCTATTAAGATATGTATTTTGTCAAAGAAAAGTTACGTTAATTATTACCAAGTGTCTGTCATGTTCTGACAATAAAGAGTAGTTTAAACCACATTTAACAGTCTGGTTTCTACTTTCATTCAGAAGCAAAAGTCTGCCTTTCAATTTGGAAAATAAAAATAAAGATTTTACATTTATAACATGTAAATTATCAATATATAAAAAAATTACTTTTTTGGCCATATCGCCCAGCCCTAATATAAATAACTATAATACAATAATAATACTAATATATACACATATACATACCGATCAGGCATTACATTATGACACCTAATATTGTGTTGGTTCCTCTTTTGCTGCCAAAAACAGCCCTGACCCACGAGGCATGGACTCAGATATACAGTATGTATATATGTGTGAGTGTGTGTGTGTAATTATATATATATATATATATATATATATATATATATATATATATATATATATATATATATATATATATATATATATATATATATATATATTATATATATATATATTCTTTAAAAAATCCTGTGACCAGTCATCGGCTCAAAGTTATACACTTTCCTAAACTCCTGTTGTTGATCAAAAGATAGTCTATAAAAACCCATCCTTCTCGTTTTGCTTCATAATTATGCTATGTAGTGGTCTCTTTGGTATCCACATTTTCTTTTATGTTTCGTTAGTCAGGTCCCAACACTATCAGCCACAAGGTCTTTAGTTGTTTTTAACCATATCAATGTTTCTCTGTAGCAGAATATTCATAAAAAGTTGAAACAATGGGAAATAAAAGAGATACCTTTCAAGAAAGCGGACCACAGAACAGACAAAATATATACTGAGGTGAGAAGAAATATTTTCTAGTAGATGTATTGTCTTTCCTTTTAGACATTACTTAGGAAATATGGTCTAACAAGCCCAGTTCAAAGCTACTGTTTTAAATGCAACTTTGTCTTTATGGTTAATGTGGGTAGCGCTACTGAATCCAGCACTATGGACAGTTACTGTATAATTCTGTGTTTTATTCAAACGTGTTGAAACTCACTCGACAGACATCATTATATATATTTCATCTTACATAAGATGGCACAGACAGTAAAATCCCTCAGTTGTGGATCTTTTAGTCTTTCACATCATTTCCATCCTTCTCTTTTGAAATGGTAGGCTCAGACACTTCTCTGGCGTGGGTGTAAAAGCACTGCGATGCTGTTTTGTGTCTCCTCATGAGTGAACTCTTGCTTAGCTCTCATCTGAACATTTCGTTGCTTTTATTTTTGCATTCCACAGCAGTATACTTCTCATTTCAAACCTCCCATTTGTCCAATGCTTAGCAGAGTGAGACCTAAGATCTGTCAGTCTTCCTCATGCTTTGTCCAGTTGAAATGAAATGTTTTCTTGCAGCTCTGACAATGCTGAGGAGAATGTGAAGGGGTTGTTTGCCTAAACTAAAACTAGCTAGCAGAAGTAATTTCTCTCCATTTTAGAAAGCTTTTAAGCTTCAAAAAGACTGGAAAAAACACACCATAAAAGCATAAAAAAAGTGGCCCATATGATGTGTGCAATATATTCCAAGTAGTCTAAAGCCATATGACTGCTTCTCAACTGCTTGTTTGTTTTTATCATTGCAAAATGTAAACTTCACTTTATATAAAACTAGACATACACCGATCAGGCATAACATTATTCCTAATATTGTGTTGGTCCCCTTTTTGCTGCCAAAACAGCCCTGACCCGTCGAGGCGTGGACTCCACTAGACCCTGAAGGTGTGCTGTGGTATCTGGCTACAAGATGTTAGCAGCAGATCCTTTAAGTCCTGTACGTTATGAGGTGGGGCCTCCATGGATCGGACTTGTTTGTTCAGCACATCCCATAGATGCTCGATTGAATAGAGATCTGGGAATTTCAACACCTCAAACTCGTTGTTGTGCTCCTCAAACCATTCCTGAAGCATTTTTGCTTTGTGGCAGGCACATTATCCTGCAGAAAGCGGCCACAGCCACCAGGGAATACCGTTTCCATGAAAGGGTGTACATGGTCTGCAACAATGCTTAGGTAGGTGGTACATGTCAATGTAACATCCACATGGATGGCAGGACCCAAGGTTTCCCAAGCAGAACATTTCCCAAAGCATCACACTGCCTCCACCATGTGTTCCCCAGGCAAGTGACGCACACACCGGCCATCCACATGATGTAAAGAAAACGTGATTCATCAGACCAGGCCACCTTCTTCCATTGCTTTCTATCAGAACCAACATTAACTTCTTGAGCAATTTGAGCTACAGTAGCTCGTCTGTTTGATCAGATCACACGGGCCAGCCTTCCCTACCCAGGTGCATCAATGAGCCTTGGCCGCCCATGACTCTGCCGCCGGTTCACCACTGTTCCTTCCTTGGACCACTTTTGATAGATACTGACCACTGCAGACCAGGAACACCCCACAAGAGCTGCAGTTTTGGAGATGCTCTGACCCAGTCATCTAGCCATCACAATTTGGCCCTTGTCAGACTCGCTCAAATCCACGGCTTGCCCATTTTTCCTGCTTCTAACACATCAACTTTGAGGACAAAATGTTCACTTGCTGCCCTAATATATGCTTGTATTGTCACAAATGGAATGTAAATCATTATCGCCAAGCTCTAATCTGCTAAATATGACTTTAAGGCATGAAGATATTAAGATATTATAAACCTTAACATCATGAATTTCTATAAAGCTGATTTGAATCAATGTGTATTGTGAAATTCATTATTATCAGAGATTCCCGACGGTTGTTCAGGCAACCTGGAAAGATCTGTTTTACATTTTTTGCTGCATTTAAATTGAGCTGAAAATTACCAAAAAGTGTGTGGGGCTGAAACATGGTGTTTTCAAAAGATTGAAGGCGATTTGATCTTCCATTGGGGCAATCAGGTGGATGAGAGCATACTCTGTATTTTACAGAAATTATGATAAATCACAGATGGCAATCATCATGATCTTTTTTGCTCTAATAAGAAGCAATTGTTTAGCAACTGGGTGTTAGTAGATTTGCATCTCTCGTATGCACTACAAGTCCTAAAGATTTACTGTCTGCTGGTGGGTATTGGCTCTTTGTGGAAGGATGAGCAAATAAAAAAACAGTCAATACTGATAAAATACATCTTTGCAGTTATTTTTATTGCAGTAAATTGTACATTTAAAACATTTATCAATAATAAATATCATTACTTGTGTGTTTGTGCTTTGTGTGTTGGTCTGGTGGACTTTTATTTACATTTATATACTTTTATATTTACTTTTATGTGCCATTTCTCAGGTTTTGGAAATGCATTATGCATGTGAGGATATGAATTCAACAACAATCTCATGGCAATTCGTAACATTTTTACATTTTGGCGAATTGGTGGTCGATTCGTATGAATTTATATGATCCCATTCATATATTTTGAAATGATCTGCTTAAGCCCCACTAACGGTCAGGTTTAGGGGTGGGTTTTCGTACATTTTTGAATGAATCACATCCTACAGAATCATCACCTCGTAAAATAGTTATGTTTTCTCGTGAGACCAGGTTGGAATTCAACAACTTATGTCAAATAAAAAAGGATTTTGTTAATGTCAAGAAAACGACATATTTGTAGCAAAGTTTAAAGGCCCAGGGAAGAAGGAGGTGGGAACTGTCAAACATGCAACATAAACTTTACTATCAAAATAAATAAACCCTGCATAATGAAAGTAAAGTGGCAGCCCCTCACGGACAAATGCTCCATATAAACATAATAAACACCAATATAAATGTCCCTTGCCTGGGCCTCTCTCGTCCTTCACTGTCGTCACTCCTTTTATCCTACCGGAGCTCCTCCATGAAGCTCGAGCCTCGCTCCGTTCCCACAGCTTTCAGCCCCGCCCTGCTTGCTACAGTATTTTTACTATAAAGCACTTTTAATAACCTTGGTTAAAATTAACGAGCATTATTAGTAACGCTTTAGATTACAGCCCAGAAAGTACTGTGTAATTAAATCGAATTTACAACATAACTTTCAGTAATTATAGTGTAACTATAAAGTAAGTATGTGTAGTTATAAGGGAACAATATGTAATATTGGGGGAATAAAGGGGTAAGGGAACAAACACCACTTTAATTTACAGCCCGTAGATTCACACTTACCCTGTAACTACATGAAACAAGAGGGAACAAACACCACTTTAATTTACAGCCCGTGAGATTAATTCTTACCCTGTAACTACACAGATAATTACCTCTTAATTAGAAAATACTTACAGTATAAATAATTTGTTAATTTTCCTGATAGTTACCCCTTTATTCCCCAAATATTACATATTGTTCACTTATAACTACACGTACTTTATAGTTACACTATAATTACTGAAAGTTATGCTGTAAATTTGTTTTTATTACACAGTACTTTCTGGGCTGTAATCTAAAGCGTTACCACATTATTACATTATACACTCACCTAAAGAATTATTAGGAACACCTGTTCAATTTATCATTAATGCAATTATCTAATCAACCAATCACATGGCAGTTGCTTCAATGCATTTAGATGTGTGGTCCTGGTCAAGACAATCTCCTGAACTCCAAAACTGAATGTCAGAATGGGAAAGAAAGGTGATTTAAGCAATTTTGAGCGTGGCATGGTTGTTGGTGCCAGACGGGCCGGTCTGAGTATTTCACAATCTGCTCAGTTACTGATTTTCACTTTACAACCATTTCTAGGGTTTACAAAGAATGGTGTGAAAAGGAAAAACATCCAGTATGCAGCAGTCCTGTGGGTGAAAATGCCTTGTTGATGCTAGAGGTCAGAGGAGAATGAGCCGATTGATTCAAGCTGATAGAAGAGCAACTTTGACTGAAATAACCACTCGTTACAACCGAGGTATGCAGCAAAGCATTTGTGAAGCCACAAGACACACAACCTTGAGGCGGATGGGCTATAACAGCAGAAGACTCATCAGCAGGGCTACCACTCATCTCCACTACAAATAGGAAAAAAGAGGCTAAGAATTTGCACAAGCTCACCAAAATTGGACAGTTGAAGACTGGAAAAATGTTGCCTGGTCTGATGAGTCTCGATTTCTGTTGAGACATTCAGATGGTAGAGTCAGAATTTGGCGTAAACAGAATGAGAACATGGATCCCTCATGCCTTGTTACCACTGTGCAGGCTGGTGGTGGTGGTGTAATGGTGTGGGGATGTTTCTTGGCACACTTTAGGCCCCTTAGTGCCAATTGGGCATCGTTTAAATGCCACGGCCTACCTGAGCATTGTTTCTGACCATGTCCATCCCTTTATGACAACCATGTACCCATTCTCTGATGGCTACTTCCAGCAGGATAATGCACCATGTCACAAAGCTCGAATCATTTCAAATTGGTTTCTTGAACATGACAATGAGTTCACTGTACTAAAATGGCCCCACAGTCACCAGATCTCAACCCAATAGAGCATCTTTGGGATGTGGTGGAGCAGGGAGCTTTGTGCCCTGGATGTGCATCCCCACAAATCTCCATCAACTGCAAGATGCTATCCTATCAATATGGGCCAACATTTTCTAAAGAATGCTTTCAGCACCTTGTTGAATCAATGCCACGTAGAATTAAGGCAGTTCTGAAGGCAGAAACAGGGTCAAACACAGTATTAGTATGGTGTTCCTAATAATCCTTTAGGTGAGTGTATAACACTTAAGGTGAGTCTCAATTTGCGTACTTGTGCACTATTCGATGAGATTTTGTAGTATAAATAGTGCAAGTAGTGTGCTGAAAATTCCAAATAAAAAAAGTACACTTTAAATATGATGCATTAGACGAAAAATTTTGGACACTTCATGCACTCAATTTTCACAGTTTTAATTATGTAGTGGAGGGGAGGGCTCCAATGGTGAATGACAAAATAACCTTATATTTATAAATTCATACAATACATGGTTGAGTACATAGTGCATAAGTAAATAGCATATAAGTACATAGATGCTTAGACCATAGACTGTAAAAAAATATATATACGTCCGTGGCATCAGCCATAGGTTTCTGAAGAGAGTTTTGAAGCCTCAAAGTCGGCTGTTGACATCTTGGGCGCGTCACTCCCGGATAAAATGGGCAAAGAGCGGGGCGTGGGCGGAGCTGAGGTGGCGTAATGACTAACAGACAGCAGACAACCGGCAATCCACCTGTGATTCTTCCACCTGTGCATAGTTAGAGTGTACACGCCATAACTATACAAAACTTTAGGTTTATATAATGTAAACAAATGAATTATTAAAAACAATTCCACCCCCTCACAGTTGTCATGAAGGGCAAAATTAGCTACAGACAAAAAAACAATTTGTACCAGGCTGTAAACTTGTTTTTTTCTGCTGTAAATTTGTGCAGTTTGCTCAATTAGATTCTGCTCCCTTCTGGAGCCTTTTTCTAGCGTCCAGTCGATGAATTGCAGTTTAAGTCACTTCCGTATTGGCTTTAAGAGAAACTGGGGAGGTTGCCGCTTGGCCAGACATAGTGCTGAGCATTCCAGCATTGTTTCTTTCAGTAAACCTTCTGGTGATCAGCCCCTACACCAAATGGTCCCATGGACCTGTAACCACAAGGATAACATATTCTGAATGTTAAGCAGATGTCTCAATCACATACTTACTTTGAAAAGACAAAGCATCAGAAAGCAGATATATTTCTGACAAGGGTGCTTTCATATAAGGCTGTCTGTGCTTTTGGTTCCACACTCTGGGATGGTTTCCACCACCAAGTCCTTGGCAAAAGTAAAGGTCAGCTATCTTCCAGTGGATCAGTGCACATCTCACAAGCTGTCACAGACTCCAGCTTGTTTTCCAATCGTAGCAAAACTGCAAACAAGCGAACACTGCTCTATCGTAAAGTTAACAAATGGTGGAACTTAGAAAGCGATGAGGAAAAAGTTGTTGAAAGAGATCAATATGTTCTTTGAAACACTGACACGTTTGATTTTGGCTTCATGGTTTCCTCCCTATCTATTCCTCCAATTTAACAGGCTCTATTAACAGTTGCTGAGGGTGTCTGTCTGCAGATTGGAAGTTGCTGTGGTGTTTGTATCCACACATTTGCTGTATAATTAAACATTGAATTGTCATCACAATACAATAAAATTTGCTTATTTGATATTAATAGATAACATGGGCTCATTGCTCATACCTACATTTATACATTTTAGTTGTGCTGTAGTCAAGACCACCTAAACCGAGAACCAGAAGTCAGAGACCAAGACCAGCGTGTGCTGAGACCAAGACAAGACCAAGACTTTGTGGGGTTGAGACCCTGGCAGGGCAAGGCCGAGTCAAGACCAAACCAACAGTCCTCAAATTCAATTTGTTCAAAGCATTGATTTAATAACGAAACACACTTTTGCAAAATTTTAGCAAAAAACTTGTTTCTGAAATTAGTCATAAAGGGATAGCTTTCCTGTAGCTCAAACAATAAGCGTGTGGTGCTAGCAATGCCAAGGTCATGGTTCGATTCCCAGGGAAAGCAAGAACTGACAAAATGTAAAAATGTGTACCTTGAATGCAATGTAAAGTCCTTTGGATAAAGCGTCTGCCAAATGCATAAATGTAAATGTAAATGGATAGTTCACCCAAAAATTAAAATTAGTCTGTGATTTACTCACCCTCAAGCCATCCTAGGTGTATATGACATTATTCTTTCAGACAAATACAATTGGAGTTATATTAAAAATGTTCTGGCTCTTCCAAGCTTTATAATGGCAGTGAATGGCTGTTTTCTGTTTTGAAGTCATCTATCCATCATAAAAGTAATCCACACAGCCCGGGGCTACGCCTGTGTCCTATGTCATACGCTGGAACTCCAGTCTCTCGTGAATACATGTCACGACAGTTTGCTTCGCTTCACTTTGCTTCAGAAGGCCTTTATTGACCCGGAGCTGTGTGAAACACTTTATATGATGGATAGATGCCCTTTTTTAAACTTCAAAACAGAAACAGCCATTCACTGCCATTATTAAGCTGTGAAGAGCCCCAGCACATTTTAATATAACTCTGATTGTTCATTTTTGGGTGAACTATCCCTTTAATGTTAACTTCTTGTTTATTGAACTTTTGTATGAAATCAATATCTCATTTGCAATCGTGCTCATATTCATGAAAACAGCTTCTTGCTCTTGTGACATTGCTTAATTATATCCTATATTTATATAACAAACAAGATCTCATCTTGAATTTTGTGGCCTTTATATTAATCCTGCATTAATTGTCTCAAAAATGTCTTGGCAGCACAGTAACAAAAAGAAATCACATTAGAAAGAAGTTTGTGATTGTGTTTTAAGCAGTTTTACATAAAATCACATCAATGATGTTAACAAATGAATCAGACAATGCAGCAACAATTTAGTGATATCCTCGAAGTTGTGGTCTTGAACGGTCTTGAGATAAAATCCTGAGTCCTCTTAGACTGAGACAAAGACAAGACATAGTAAATTGTGGTTTCCTTGTACAATACTATGCTATGAACTTTTAGCACATTATTTGTAAAGTAATACATTTTTATGTATGCATCACATAATCATATGTATGTGGCTTTTTGACTGTAGTAAACTTGCTTGGTAGCTCACCTGAAATACGAGTCCTGTGAAACACGGGTCACAGTGCTAGATAAAGGGGAAAAAATTAAATGAATAAGATCTGTATATGAAAATGATGAGCTAATATGCATGACACAAAAAGTACTCTCACACATAAAACCAGTCTTATTTAACATTTCTACGTGTTTGTTAAACTGACCTGAACCAATACAGGCTAAGCTTTTGTTTAGTTTTTTCCAAATTCCTCTACTGGACATCAGTATTTTTATAACCTTACCTCACCAAAGCCAAAGTGTGCATGCTGCTGGGCTTTGGCTCTCCACATGTTTGTAGCATTAATCATGCCCTTCAAAATAATATGCACAGTTATTTAAAAGCCACTTCTTCAAACGCCTGCATGCAAGGCCCTTTAAAATATTTTAAAAGTCCGAAATATTATTGAACTAATCCCAATGCCACTTCTAGAGCCCTAGTAGGCATGTTTTAAGTTCTGTCATATTAAGTTTTCTTTCATCTCCGTGTTTGCCTCTTTGTAGTCATTTAATGAAAAAGTTACAATGCACTTTTTAGTGAATAAATAAAGTGCCTCTGTGAATGTGTTTCCAAACCAGTGTAATGCTTGCAATTGGTGACAAATAGGACCTCTGTGTGATTACAATAGATAGAGGAGCAGAATGTATTTGAATTGAATTATATATGAATTGATTGCTGTGTGCATGAGAGGACACAAAGAGCAGTAATCTGCATTTTGGGGCCACTGTGAAAGTCATGACAGTAATTGCTTTTGCAAGTTCCAGCGGAGTTATTTGCATTTTAATTCCTGTGATATCACATCTGATGAGCTGCTGATATTTTTAATTAAAGGGCGGTTTGAATTTAGACTATAGAAATCTTTCTCCGATCAGGACCATATTGTTCCTTCACTCTAAGTTTGTCTTCCACAGCATTGTTACTCTGTTTTAATATCATGGCAGTTATTGCAGCATAAGCAAATGTCACCAGCCAATGTAACTGAAAAAGACTGAAAATTAAGAGGAATTGACTGCTAAGTGAAGGGTTATAGGTTTAAGAAACCAGGGGTAGGGAATGCTCATATTATATGCAATGTACAGTACCTATTTTTGTTTGTTAAATTAATGAATGTTTAACCTCAATGTAATTTACTTCAAATGCAATGAGCTGACAAGTTTTGTCAACTTGTCCTTATTTTGTAAAGAGACAGTGCGAAAGTACCTTCAGAAGCATATGGTGGGCATGCGGTAGTGTTAATCTCGTTGAGAACGTGAATGACTGAAGCAAATGTTCGTTAATAAAAGTTTTGTCAGCAATAATGCAGACAGAAATAAAAACCTTTACCTTTAACTATCCATATTAAATGGTTATAATGTAACGCACTTTCAGTTAAAATTTACAATGTAGTACTTTTGTACATGTGCTTTGTATGATAGTCAACACATCAAAATAAGTGTACTTTATTTAAAGCATAATAAAAGATTATTAAGACATAATGAATTAAAAATTACTTTAAAGGGTTACTTCACCCAAAATGAAAATTCTGTAATTAATTACTCACCCTCATGTCATTCCAAACCCGTTAAGACTTCCATTCATCTTCAGAACACAAATGAAGATCTATTTAATGAAAATCTGAGAGATTTCTGTCCCTCCATTGAACAACTACACTACCACTTTGACTACCACTCGTGTTTACACAGCACGCTTGAGCTTCCGCAAAGAACCAATGAGGTTCATTCTCATGTCACGCAGCACGCTTGAGCTTCCGCAAGAACCAATGAGGTTCATTCTCGCGTTACACAGCAAGCCGCGTTTGAGCTTCCCGGGCAAGAACCAGTGAGGTTCATTCTCATGTTACGCAGCACGCTTGAGCTTCAGCAAGAACCAATGAGGTTCATTCTCATGTTACGCAGCACGCGTTTGAGCTTCAGCAAAAACCAATGAGGTTCATTCTCATGTTACGCAGCACGTTTGAGCTTCAGCAAGAACCAATGAGGTTCATTCTCATGTTACGCAGCACATTTGAGCTCTCTCAAGAGCCAATGAGAGGTTCATTCTCGTGTTCCGCAGCACTTTGAGCTTCAGCAAGAACCAGTGAGGTTCATGCTTGTGTTACACTGCACGTTTGAGCTTCTGCAAGAACCAGTGAGGTTTGTTCTCATGTTCACGGAGCACATTTGAGCTTCCATAAGAACCAATGAGGTTCGTTCTCATGTTACGCAGCACGTTTGAGCTTCACTTCACGGGCCGCATTTGTAGGCCGTGGATGCAGCCTCTGAATTGGGACGCAGCTAAAGTTTAGTAAATAATGAATAATAGTTTATTTATTATTTACACCTAAATTCAATCTTTTCATCATATGAAGCAATCGAGCCTCTTCAGAAAATGTGTTACGATCTCTTTACAAACTTTTTGAAGCATCAAAGTGATAGTTGTATAGATGGTCAATGGAGGGACAGGAATCTCTCAGATTTCATTAAATAGATCTTCATTTGTGTTCCAAAGATGAACAAAAGTCAAACAGGCTTGGAACAACATGAGAGTGAGTAATTAATGACAGAATTTGCATTTTTGGGTGAACTAACCCTATAATGTAACACTTTTAATTTGACATTTATCACAAAGTGTACTTTTTTAAAAGTGTATTTAAGGAAAGTGTACTCTCTTTAAGTGGATTTATTTCATTAACATTACATTGTCTGCAAAAATATATTTATATATATATATACTTTACGATTTAAAGTACACCACAAGTGCACATTCAATACAATACAGCACACTTAAACAGGATAATGCAAACTAAAAATAAGTTTTAGAATCATTTGTGAAGTATAACAAATGTACTAACCAACAAATCCTTATTGCAGCCGAGTAGCAGAACAAGCATCTAAAAATCTCCACGCTAATTAATGGGTCTATACATGATCTATATAAAACTCTGCTTCAGCTTCAACCTGCCTGCCATGGTTAACAACATTTACCTTTGGGAGAATGGGAGAGGGAGAGAGTATTCGTCATCTTTCACATGTGGCTTCCTTCTCCTTTGTTCTTGTTTGGCGATTCAGTCGAGTGTGCAGCAAAGGCTCTCTCTGTGCAAACACTTTCACTTGAATTCCTGTCGGCACTGTCATCTACCGTCTCCTCTCATTTGTGTGTTCCTCTAGAGGAAATACTCTTTCAAGATGTTCGTCCCTATAGATGAAAAAATCAGACAATGTGAAAAACAACAAGGTGTCCTCTGAGAACAGAGCTCGAAACTTATCCAGCAGGCAGCATCTATTAGATATGTTTTTTTCCCACCAGTTGTAAACACTGTTGAATATTCAAGCCTTGTAGGAAGGGGGTCGTGTTAAAATTACATTCATAAGAAACTTGGCTGCACTTTATTTTACAGTCCTGTTCCTCATGTACATACTATGTAGCCTACTTATTATAGCAATTACAATAACTGGGTTATAACTACTAACCACTAACCTTAACCCATAGTTACCTTATATTATATTACTTTTCTTGGGTAACTACACTGATATTGCACGATACACATACTGTCAAACAAAGTATAACCAAAACTGCATGACTTTTATCTGGCCTTTCAAAATGACACCGTGTGTTTTACAATGAAATCCTGTTTATTACGCTCATTAGAGAAGGCCAACGATTTATATGATACAATCTGTAATTTGCGCCATCATATTGTATTTTACAACACTCTTTAAAAATAAATGTTCTTTATTGGCATTTATGGTTCCATGAAGACCTTTTAATATTCATGGAAACTTTCCATTGCATAAAAGTTCTTTTTAGTGGAAAAAGGTTCTTTTTAGATCATTAAAATATTCTTCATAGGAAAAGCAATCATTTTAAGAACGGTTTATTGATAAGTTCTTTTGGGAACCTAAAATGGTCCTTCTATGAAACAACTTAAAACATTTTTTTTTTTTTTGGAAACTTTATTTTTAAGAGTGCGTGTTAAACATCTGTACTACTTTAAATTCCAAGCCACATAAACAGGGCTTGACATTAAAGGATAGTTCACCCTGAAATGAAAAATAAAGCCATCTTTTACTCATCCTGCTGTTGTTCTCATTTGCTCTATGTCTTTCTATCTTACTCATTTTCAAAAGCAGAAATTTTACAAAATAGTCCTGCAGCGCTCTCCCTATAATGGCAGTGAATAGCGACCAGACAAACATTACAAAAATACACAAAGTATCACGCACGATGATACAGTGAGACGCGCGCATATATGCGGAAAGTGTTCAGGAGGCATACTGAGTGGTTTTGCGAGAAAGAAACCGTATTATTCTGTCGCCAAACACTGAGCTTGGCCGTTACTCTGTGCGCGTTTCTGTGATGAGTGCAAGCCGTCAGCAGCCGCCAGCACTCATGCTTACTATAACTTGCACTGTTGTCATGGTACCCAGGATAAGCACACACACGTATACACACATCAATTTGAGAAATCAGGCTCAATAGAAACAAACGCAACTCTCGCCTTTTCTATATGGTATATGATAAGAAATAAATACAATAATACTTCAATAATAAATCCTCCTGAAGTGAATATTGTAACGTTGGTCATGACAACATTGCGTGAGGGGCCGTTGAGGTCAGTGCTGACACCTGCGTAGTCATTACAGGAAGAGCACACGGAAGTAACGGCTTGCTCTCCAGTATTGGACTGAATAACATGTTTTTTCTCCGCAAAACCTTGCGCTTCCTGAACACTTCTCTTCCATATGGCACAACTCACTGTATCATTCAAGTGGTACTTTTGTATATTTTTAAATGTTTCTAGCTCATTATGTCACTGCCATTTTAGGAACTAGGAACGCAGGATCATTTTTAAAATTTCTGCTTTGAGGTACGAAACATAGAATGACACAGGGCATTAGAACAACAGCAGGTGCAGTAAAAAGATGGTTTTATTTTAATTTCTAGAGTGAACTATCCTTTAATATCTCGCTTAACCACACCAATTCCCAATACGTGCTGCGGCGAAAATAGTGGAGCAATATCAGAAAGGAGTTTTCAGAGAGAAAATTGCAAAGAGTTTGAAGTTATCATCATCTACAGTGCATAATATCATCCAAAGATTCAGAGAATCTGGAACAATCTCTGTCAGCGTGAAGGGTCAAAGCCGGAAAAACCATACTAGATGCCCGTGATCTTCGGCCCTTAGACGGGCACTGCATCACATACAGGAATGTTACTGTAATGGAAATCACAACATGGGCTCAGAATACTCTAGAAAACATTGTCGTGTGAACACAATCCATCTGCGCTACTCCGCCGGGCTGCCGCTAAACTCTATAGGTCAAAAAGAAGCCATATCTAAACAAGATCCAGAAGTGCAGGCGTTTTTCTCTGGGCCAAGGCTCATTTAAAAATGGACTGTGGCAAAGTGGAAAACTGTTCTGTGGTCAGACCCAATCAAAATTTGAAGTTCTTTTTTGGAAAACTGGGACGGACTAAAGAGTGACAGACAACCTAAGTTGTTATCAGCGCTCAGTTCAGAAGCCTGCATCTCAGGTGGTAAAGGGTTGCAGGAGTGTGTGGCATGGGCAGCTTACACATCTGGAAAGGTACCCATCAATGCAAAGGTGATATCAAGCCTGTAGAACAACATATGCTCCCATCCAGACGTTGTCTCTGCTTTCAGAGAGAGACCTTGCACCTTCCAACATGACAATGCCAGACCACATATTGCATCAATTACAACATCATGGCTACAAAGAAGAAGTTAGTTGATCCGGTAATTGAAATGATAAGCCAGCCTGGGCAGTCCAAGATCTTTCACCCATAGAAAACATTTAGGCGCATCATAAAGAGGAAGATGTGACAAAGAGAGACCTAAGACAGTTGAGCAACTAGAAAACCTGTATTAGACAAGAATGGGACAACATTCCACTATTCACTGAATCCTGAGCAACTTGTCTCCTCAGTCCCCAGACGCTTGCAGACTGTTATATATAAAGAAGAGGGGATGCTACACAGTAGGAAACATGGCTCTGTCCTAACTTTTTTGAGATGTGTTGATGCCAAGAAATTAAAATCCAACTTATTTTTCCTTAAAATGATACATTTTCTCAGTTTAAACATTTGATATGTCATCTATGTTGTATTCTGAATAAAATATTGAAATTGAAACTTCCACATCATTGCATTCTGGTTTTGATTCACAATTTGTACAGTGTCCCAACTTTTTTGGAATCGGGTTTGTAATATTGTGGCTAGGTAACTTTGGAGAAAATCACCAAGCACAGTGGCTGGGTGAGAAAAAAAGAGTTAATGTCCAAGCCTTTCATACAATAGCGCTTTTATGGTGCCCAAATTCATTTTATATTGAGTAACCAGTACGCCTCTGCAACATTTTCTTTGTGGTGTTTTACATAAGACAACGTTACATGGGCTTGGAATGACATGAGGGTGCAAATTAACACAGAATCTTCATTAACTATCCTTTAATAATTGTCTCTTTTTATGGACAGATGTGTTATACTATAAAACATCATGTATGACATTCTACATACATTCTAAACTCTTGTAAAAAGTCTGTGAGTATGGCACAATGACAACGGCAATTATGCAAATGGCATTTCTTGTGCTACTTTGATATAAAAGCTGATTGAGACATCAGAGCTGCTGCACTTTTTTGCAGACTGTACAGTAGATTCTCCTTGTGCGTTTCAAAGTCATTTGCTTAAAGCATTATTCTGCCTGACAAAATCTTGGTTGCACCTGTACTTTGTGGCAGATCCACTATGAGATGCTAAATAATAAAAAGCTGTAAAGAACTATTTTCCCAACAAATAATGCAAAGTCTAAATAAACTATGGTATGTTAGGTTAAATTGATTTTCCTTCACGTTCTTGCTTTTTCTCAAATTACTTGTCTTGGAACTTGCATGCTGAAACAAAAAGTTGTCTTCAAGACCATAAGAGGCATGTTTTATATATGGAAAATGTTTATTTCCTGGATTTACTCCCTTTGTTAAGTACACAGAAAACACCAGAGTCATGAATAATGTGCATCTTATTTTCTACTTCAATAAAACGCTGTATCCATTGCATTTATGTATAAATTTTGCAGCAGTGATATTACTTATTAAACGCTGACATGCAGAGTAATATTTCTGAGCATGAAAACAAACAGAAGTCAAAAGACAGGACTAGAGCTTTTCGTGATCAGCAACAAATAACCCAAAAGTAAACATAATTTTTTCATGGCAAGCGTGACATACAGAGAGACGCACAAACACACTCCACCTATAATTTTGCATGTCTTTAGGCTCCATCTGTTCCAGAGTAGAGATCTGCGTAAGTGGGCTGGACTTTGTCATTTACTATCTGACTGAATCCATTTATTGGTATATGATTGGGCAGACTGACATATGGCAGTGCAAATGTGCCTCAATCCTCTGTTCATACTCATAATAACACACCTACATACTTCAATCATTATCCAAAACAAAACAAACAAAAAACTGATCTTAAGGATTTCCAGAGTGTCAGAGGCTCTCCTTCTCAGCACAAATGACTTCACCTGATTCTTAATTATAAAAGCTTTGTTCTGTTGTATTAACAGACACTGCATTTTTACAGCAAAGCTGATAGTAAAAAGCGCTTAGCAACCATATCACATACAATGCATGAGCAGAATATTTTGTATTAACCCACAAGGGCAGAGTGTAGTTCAAGCATCGCTGCAATTCTAACAGTAAAGTTTGGCTTTAGCAAGGTCATGGGTTAGTTCCAGGGACGGCGTGAATTGATAAAATGTATACTGTGCCTTGAATGCATCAATACAATGTAGTCGCTTGGATAAAAGCCTCTACTAAATATATGCGATTGTTTATGCTGTAGATGTACAAGAACATAGTCAAAACCGGACCTTGTCTATTTTTTTTAAATCCAATGCCACATGTAGTGGACTGTCTAGATTAAGACATAAAGATTGTGGACTGAAATCCCCCTTATAATGAGAGAAATCTGCATACAGCTTTGATGCACTCCCTCTATTAGCTTGGAAGTAAAATAAAAATGTTTGCCAAATGTCACTGGACAGCTTCTTTGTAGCATAGATAAAATATACATTTAAATTTTGTCTGCCAATGTTGGACAAATGTTTGAGGCTGTTCAAAGAATATTAATAAATAATTATATCCAGGACCTAAGCAATGATTTAGTTGTTTTAATTGATTACGCGCTTAATTGATATATTGTCCTTAACCAACCCCTAGCTCTAAACTCACCCTTTAGCAACTTGTTGAAATACTTAAACTCATTTAATATAAGTAATTAAGCTTCTAAAATGCATGCCATGCCTGCTATATGTTAAAAATAAGATGGAAAAAGTTTGAATTGTGTCTCTCTGTTGGAGTACAGTTGGCTAGATGTCATCGGGTCACAAAAAGACTAGGGTCTCAGAACACTCCTAAAAGTGTGCAGCCTCCAGCATTGATACTATTGGCATATCATTATTTATTACTTTCAACATTTTCAGAGGTTTACATATCAAATCAAAGTTTCCTCCAAATAATGTTTTCTTAAGTTTCAAGGCATATGAAAGGTCAGTGAACAGTATTCATGAATTGTGTGGCACAAACAGGTTCACTGAACAGAATCTCTGCTTGGAGATAATTACTCTGTCTGATGGCCAAATTAAAGGATACACTGTGGTGAATCTGTATATGTGGTGCAGGAATTGGAGCCAGATCGATAACTTCTAATACACAACCAGATATAAAGGGAGATGTTGACTTCTCAGTTTAGTGCTTGGAAAATCAACAACTATTAAAAAACATTTAAAGGTAAGAGAAAAGGAAGCTAATGTGGATCTCTAAAAACTGGAAATAATTTGGATAAGGTATCTAGAATATAATATTGACATCCCTTTTCTTAAAATCAAATAAAAAAGAATTGTAATTTAGAAGTAAGATCACGTGGGTGTTTGAATCTAGCCATGTATCGCTTTCATAAGCTATTGAGAGAATAAAAGATAGAAATCCTTTCATTTCTAAAAATGTAACCATTTTGAACTGGAATGCCATCCTGAAATCCACTCCCACCTCCGCCCCCCACGTTAATTTCCTCATTTCCAGCCCCAACGTTATATCAAGGAACAGGTTTTCTTAATGAGAGTGATTTGTTTGTAGTTGAAAGCAATTTCTGTATGTTTCTTTAGGAGAGTATGACAATAGATTATTGAGAAAGCTTAGAAATGTTTCAAAAACATAGGCCTCTGCTGCTTGATTTAAAAATATGTTGATATATTAGGCTAACCAGCCATCCATATTGTTAATATGTGTACCCATAATATAGTGTACTTCAACCAACAGCCCAAACACAAAGGTCATATATCTGCTTTTAAAGCCTCACTGGCCATTAAGAATGTAAAATGCAAGTAAAACACCTTAGCTGCACCCGGTGACTTTTGTTGGGCCTTCAGATCAGACAAAGCCTGGATGACAATTTGACCATTAATAATTGCTTCCATGCTTTTAGATAAGTGGAAAATAAAATGCCCAAAGCCTGTGCAGCTGGCCTGTAGAATTTCTCTCAGATTTTTCATTTTGTTACAATAATTTAGATATGTCTGCAAAACCAAGACTGAATATTTTATAGAGGACTTAAATTCTACCTCAAAACTTAGTCAATTAGGGTAACCCTAAATCTGTGGTTTCAGATTTAAACCACAAATTCATACTCTTGTTTTTTTCAGCCTTCAGTTCAAACTGGTTTGACTTATTTATTTATTTATTTATTAATTCTGTTTGTTTTTGTATTAATTTTGTGAGAATCTCCACTGTAAACAACTAGAATCATACTACTGAGACTTATTTCTCTGTGATTATTTTTCAAAAAGTGCATGTGTATTAATGTACAATAATGTAAATAAGTAATGCTTTTTGTTTGCATTTATTTCCCTACCTGGAGTTTTGGTCATCATATCTTACTGTGTCACCATTAATTACCTCATTTGTCTGCATTTAGTTCCTGTGTTTTCAGTTCACTTTGTCTGGTCTCGCCGACATCTACGTTTACGTATGCTTGTGTTTGCCTGCTTGTCTCGTGATTATCTTGAAGATAAACATCATGTGAATTTCTCTTTAGGTTTTTTATATGTAGTATAAACTCGTGATAGCCAATTCAGCTACGCCTCTGTGTTGTACATTTGTTCTTGCTTGGTTTATACTATTTTTGGTCCTTAGAGTTTAAAGGCACTGTCACATTTTAAACTTTAAAATTTTGTTTAGAGTGGTCACTTCCAAACCAAGCAGCTTTATGTTGGTAAATGCTGCAATTTGCATGTTCAAAATCTGTATTTCACCCTCAGAAATTCACCTGCAATGACTAACTAATGTGTGTATCCTTCATGTAAAATCCTCAAAGTGACTGTCAGTGTCAAAGTCCTCAAGACAAGTCATGTCACTCTTGCTATCTTGAAACAGGCATGCAAAAAGTGTGTTCTTCATCTCTTGAATGGGGAAACATCAAATCACAGATCACTCTGTGTCGCCCAAACCTGTAAGACCTTCACTCATCTTCAGAATACAAATTAAGATATGCCTGATGAAAATCCTATATTCTGACTCTCCATGAATTTCTAATTAACACTTGCGCTCCAGAGCGTAGGAAAGACATCGACAAATAGTCCATGGCTAGTCCTGAAAGCTGTTCACGCCAGCACCAGCGACGCATGATGCTGGATGTGATGCTGACGAGGAGCTGGCCAACATAAACTGCAGAAGACTGAGTTACAGACAGCAAGAAATTGTTGAATAAAAGTTGTTATTTTTGGTTTGCTTACGACAAAAGTATTCTGTCGTCATAAAATTTAGGTTGAACCTCTGTAGTCACATGGACTATTTTAACAATGTCTTTCCTGTTTTCTGGACCTTGAAAGTGTTAACTCAATTCAAGGTCTATGGAGGGGTCAGAGAGCTAGTTATGTTTTTTAGGCCTAGCTAAGCGCCACCTTGAGTGAGCCATAAAGTAACGATGCTGGGAGCAGGGAAATCTCTTTAGAGGCGCCTTACTTTATTAATGCAAAAATGGAGTATCTGTAAGAAATTTGCCAGGAGTATTGATTCTCGTCGCCATATGGGGAGAGAAGGAGACAACAATATATTCTCCAAGGCCTAGGAGGTCCCCAAACAATTTGGGCGTATATAAAACGGTAAAATCAGTAAAGTTGCAACGAAAATTTTCCTAGGTCGTCATCAGCACTAGCAACGCCCCGCGATCCGCTGCCTCTCCACGAACAGGCGTTGGTTCTCCTTTGACAGAACTCATACTCTGCTTGGATCATATCGCGAGTACCCAAACCAACTGTAGATAAAAAGATGGGGTGGTCTTTGGTCGGATTGGCTCTCAGTCCAGAATATTCCTGTAGGCCGACCTTGCACTGCTCCATGCTGAGCACTGAAACTACAACCTGAGCACCAGAGAATCAGATACGCAATCAGCATCAGCAAATAAAATGCAAGAAAAAACAGACAAACAATGAAAATAAATAGACCCCATAAGGCATATTTACACAATCGAAAGTTAAGGCTGTTCTAAAGTGGCTCTGTGGTCTGCTCAAAGTGCTGTGTAAAGACGCAATGCTGCATAAAAGCAGATTTAAAATACTATGTTTGACCCACCTCAGCCCTTGCAGAAGTTAAAGGTGATGCTGAAAACAGCTCATGAGTCCATTCTTACTGAAGGTGTGTGTGTGTGAGAGAGAGAATGAACGTAAATTGTGCTGCCCTAAACTAATACGCCATTATCATGATAACCACCTGTCAGTGTCAGCTCAGGTGGCACGAGACTAAGAAACGGAAGACAAACAGGTTTAGCTTCATATGTTTTAGGCAAATAAAAAAAAAAATGTCTACCATTTCCAAAGTAAGAGTCCTGTGCCTATACACTGGCCAATTAAAGCACCAACATAACAGAGTCGTGTGTAATCAGTCGGTAGTCTTTAAAATATCCATCCATTATCCATCCATTATCTTCCGCTTTATTCAGCCGGGTCACGGGCAACAGTTCCAAGCAGAGACGCCAGACTTCTCTCCCAGCCACTTCCTCCAGCCTTCAGGGAACCCGAGGCTTCCCAGGCCAGCGTGTCCTAATAATCCTCCAGCGTGTCCCAGGTCTCTCCCCTCGGGCCTCCGGTGGGACATGCCTGAACACTCGACTGGCGCCCAGAGGCATCCGGAATAGATGCCCGGGCCACCCTGCAACAGGCTCTCGATGTGGAGGAGCAATGCTCTACTCTGAGCTCCTCCCGAGTAACTGAGCTTCCTCACCATCTCAAGGGAGCGCCCAGCAACCCCATGGAGAAAACTCATTTCGGCCACCTGTACCAGGATCTGAAACTTTCGGCCATGACCTACAGCTCATGACCATAGGTGAGTAGGAACGACGACCAGTAAATCGAGAGCTTTGCCTTTACAGCTCAGCTCCTTCTTCACCACGCTTAAAATAGTAATGTTCAGCATGGTTTCCTCGTGAGTTTAATCCTTTGTAAATGCATATATTATGTTTTAATCTTTATATAATATATATATATAAATGTATATGGAGGTGATAAAAGGTGACCTTGAAATTGTGGCGTTAAAGGTGACACGAGACAGGTATAAATTTGGGTGCACTTAAATAAAAAGAGTGCACCAATGCAACCAAGGCAAAAAGTTACTCTGGAGCCCTGTTCTCCTATCGATATTTTGTCCTACCCTTGTCACCATCATCAATTTAATACTTTTTATGTTCCAGAGTTTATGATTGTAATTACAAAATTTGCATTCTGTTTTCTCAAGGGGGTATAATTTTATCCATGATCAACTAGAAACCCAGGTACTGCACCTCCATTAATCTCTGTGTGGCATTTTCTCTGGTTCCAAGTTAGCTGTCAGTCCAGTTCCTTGCAGCTCTTTCAAGGACCTTCCAGATGTGCAGCAGATGGTCTTCCTGCTTCTTCAACTCTGATGACTCAGAGTTTGAATTGTTTCCACTTATAACCACAGTTGTTTTTTTTCTCACTTGCTTGAATACCACACAGTAGATTAAGAGGAACAGGCTGCTATGTGGTGTCTCTTCTCACTGGGTGCCTTCCTGCTCAAGTCCAACAGCTGGTCAAATCCCGTCAGTCCCACTGGCGTGAGGGGTACACCATATCTGCTCTCCCGAGCCACCTGGCTGAGATGGATACTGGCACTGCCTGCACATGTCTATTTACTATGTGTATTACACATCAAGCAGAGTCTGCCTCTGTCTGGTGCCACAAGAGAAGATAGAGGCTGGGACAGACCCAAAACACTCCACCAAACAGTGAAGATGTACTCTGGGGAAAAACAAGGAACAGCTCACATGAAAAGGGTGATGGTAAGAAGAGATAAAGGGCCATTCTCTACTTGACTACACTCAGGTGATAAAAAGTGCACAGAAGCTGTCACTGTGGGCAGCTCCTTTACTATGAGCACTTAGGTACTAATGTGTACATGTAAGGTATTAATATAATCTCTTTTAGGGTTTACCTTTGAAAGGGTAACGCCTGGTGACAGCTTTGCACTTTATTTTCAGACAGTGTGGCAGAGAAGGAGGGTACCCAATGGCTCCTTGATATACGCACTTCCACCG
>CM031947.1:45358051-45396224 GCA_018749465.1 Paracanthobrama guichenoti | reverse complement strand
GGATTTATCAATTTACACTACATAATGCTACATAAACACCAAAACTTCAAAGAATGATATTTGAAACTAGACTTCTAGAGTAATACTGAAGATATTATAAATGACAGCAACCCCTCCCCTTTGCCTTTCAGGCGCGGCTCGTGTTTATAACAATAATCTTGTGGGGTGGACTCATTTAAAAAGTAATGTAGTCGTCAGGTTTAGCCAGGTTTCTGTCAAACACAGCACATCTAGATTATTATCTGTAATCATATCATTAACAATAAAGCGCTTTTGTGGAAGGGATCGAATATTCAGCAACCCGAGCTTTATCATTTGATTATCTGTATTATATCTGTTGTTTATTTGTTGGACATCAATTAAGTTTTACTGTTGAATGGTCTTGATGGTTTTTGTATTTACTAATTCGGGAAGAGACACAGTCTCTATGTGATAATATCTAGGTGAAAGAAGTCTCTATGTATTTGTTTGTTTACTTTCATCTTTGGCACGCATTAGTGTTGTACAATACCAAAATGGTAACCCGATCTGATACAGACAAAATATTTCTATGCGATACTGAATCAATATCACGAAAAAAAAGAATAAAAGTATTTAGATAATATGACAAAACCTTATATTCATTGTTTAATAAAAAATAAATAAAATAAAAATAAAAAAATTCATGGTCAGCATGTTTAACAGGCACTTTAACAAATTTAGGTCTGTTTTAGAAATGTTGCCTTGTGAAAGCGAACTGAACCAAGAAGAAATGGCAACATTTTCATATCACATGAGTGTTTTGACCTGTGCAAGACCATCTGGGCTCCTTTAAATGTACCGACTCAGTATGTTATGCTAATGGGAGAGACAAGTAAGAACACTGGGACTATAATAATGAAATAGCCATGAATTAACCAATAAAGAACTGTGCTTGCGAAAGCAGTGCAGCGAGGAGAATGGGGCGAGGCAGGAAGCATGATGGATAATACGAAAGGGTCACTCCTGTTATTGCCACTTCGGTCTACAAAGGTTCTCCCACGGAAGAGCTTTGGAAGAAGGCATAAGGGAGGAGCCCACAGTGAAGGGCAGAGTGAGCACCAGACCTGAACTTGTTATGTTATGTTTTTCTTTATGTTTTATTATTTGTGTGCGACGATGCGTCCATGAGGGGCTGCCATTATTGCCTTTAATTTTTGTTTGTTTTGTTTTATTTTATATAATTAAAGTGTATGATCTGTTGATTTTCCCTTCCTTCCACAACAACATACCTGGAATTACAAACTGATTTTAAACAAACAATACCTCTGTGTCGTTCTTCCACATAACTATTTAAATGAAAGCAATACGACTTAACCTACTTAAATGCTGACAAGTTGAGGCGATGGGCGTCATGTTGTTATTGTATACTCATAATGAAAATGTTTCCCGAAATCACTGCAAACACTGGGTCAGTCACTTCCCTACTATATAGTAGGCAAAAAGCAACTGGATGACCTGATTTTCTACCAGACGTAGCCATTATAAACACGGAAGAAGGCGATGGGCTGGTCCTCCGGTGTTGACATCATCATCATTTACTTCATCACAATGTCACTGCATCAAAGCATTGGTTATTAAGAACAAAATATTAAAGCCAGGGAAGGACTGTTAGCTCTGCTTCACTCACTGTACTCCCTGATTGTCATCATATTATTCCATTGGATAGGTGCCACCATTTTTGATCTCAGAATGAGACGGTTCATGAGCTCTAATCCAGGTCTGGGGAAACTGTCAAAAATAGTTACATTAGATTTTTGTAGCGCTAGTTAGTGGGAGAGAGGGAAAAGCTAAAACATCTTTAATAATTTAGTCTTGTGTGTATACATTAAAGGGGTGGTTGATTGTAATTTAACTTGTTTAACTTTAGTTAGTGTGCAATGTTGCTGTTTACAACTTTGCTTTTTCATAACATGTATCTACCAAAAGTTCTAAAACACTAAACACCTCTAAAAGTTCAAAGCAAAGGAAAGGTTTTCTTTTAAAAGAAATCGCTTTTAGAGGATTACAACAGATGGCTGGTAGGGACTACAACAAAGCTTATTCATGGGTTAGTGACATCACTAACCTAAAATTCTATAAACCCCACCCGGGAACTTGCCACAACAAAGGGTAGTGAGGCCATGTTGAGAAGAGGAAGAGTTGTTGTAGTACAGCACATCTGGAGTCTGCTCAAGCTGTCACATCCAATCTTTTCACATTCCCATGCAATACAATGCGTAACACAAATGCAATAACGTCACATAAAAGGAGATGACAACATAAGTTATAACCATAATTAAACTAAACTATACCTGTATCTTCCCTTCTGCAGCATATGTTCTCTTGCTCTGCTGGCATTTCCACAAGTTCCATGACAATTTATGATTATCATGACCAGAATATGCTAATCAATTGCTTGATGATCAATTAACTCTACATCAACTATATAAATTCATCAGCTAACCATTCAGAAACATCCTGTTGCATTCTACATGTTGTCCCACTTCTTTTTTGAGTCTCTTTTTATCATTTGTCCAACTCCAGTTTCAGACATAAAAGGCTCAACAAGTTTCTGACATCTTCAGTGCGTGTCTGTGTGAGGTAATCAGAGCTGCTAACTGGGGCTCTTGAGCTCTCTGCCTTCTTGAAGGGGCACGTGAGCAGCAGCTCATTTTGCATTTGAGGACACAAAAGCGAGCGTGTTTTGAGCTTACCCTTTAAAATCAACCCAAAAAAAAAACACTAAATTTTACACAAATATTAATGGCTTGGTTCAAATCTAACTCTAGATTCAATATTAGTAAAAATATTTATTTTCCAAAGTCAAAAAGATTCATAAAAACCAAAAGTTTATTTATTATAAAGACCACAAAAGTATGTTGATTTACATGATTTATGTAATAGTGATCACTGTGAATCCAAAAACATGCAGTATAGAGTGAATTGGAGATGCCAAATTGTCTTGTAATAGGAAGAGGATTGGGGAAAGTCCTGGAAAAACATTGCCAAGACAATTCATGGATTGATCTCTACGCATATAGTGAGAGATGGCCAATCGAATCCTGGAAGTCGAATCGACGATAGCTAGCTAGCTAACAAGCTGTCGATAAACAATAGAACATATTATGCATATTACAATGCACTAAGTCTGCTCCTTCTTTATCCTCAGCCTAAGCAAAGGCTCCACTCTTCATCACAATGGTAACCCAGTATAACTGAAACAGTTTCTAAATCCCAACATAATTGAACATCAAACACTATCTATTAGGATGTACCCAGCAGACAGAGAATTATAAAATACATGACAGGGGACAAAAATCAGAATTGGTTTTAATCCGAACCTTCATGAAGCATTTCAACTCTACCAACATATATTATTTACATCTAATAGCATGTACATAGCTAAAAAAACTAAATTTTAACATTTTTACTCTCTAATATACATGTCCCCTGCAAATTATGCAGAGAACTGGACTTTCAGTAACATAAACTTTATGTAACACTTTAGTTTAGGGTCCAATTCTCACTATTAACTAGTTGCTTATTACTTTATGCATATTACTAGAATATTAGTTTGTTTATTAGTACTTATGAAACACATATTAGTGTCTTATTGTGCATGGCCATATTCTACATCCCCCTTAATCCTACCCAATACCTAAATTTAACAACTACCTTACTAACTATTAATAAGCAGTAATTAGGGGGTTTACTGAGAGACCCAAAGTCATAGTTAATAGTTAAGTAAATAGTGTGACCATATAAACATCAAAATGATTTTTGAATACTTGTTTTTCACATACATAATTTAATGTAGCAGATTGGACATTTTAGAAAATTATTTTAACTAAAGCAAATAAATCAAATTTAGAAGATTTTGTGTAAACAATAAATAATACGATTAAGTATTCTGTATTTAGCCTGTGTAAAATGTTAAAGACAATCTGTTTTCCCATTTTTTTAGTATTAGCATTGTTTTGGTCTCCCCACTGGACCTTTTCCTCTCAGCACCTCCAATCCTGCACATTCTAGTTTCTTTCTCTGAGTAAAAGGCACCAGGAGAAGGTACAAAAGGGATGCTTGTTGGCAACTAACCATTATGCCACACAGGCCTAGAATTTGTGGACTCAAGTGCAGATCCATTCATTCTGATGCTTTTGCACACTAGAATGACAAGAATGGGAGCCAGAATTACTTGTTAATTTGTCCTCTTGCAGACAGAGGCCCTCTCCCCAATGGCAACATAGGAGCAGATTGAGAAAGTTGTCAACTTAATACCAGCCCTGCAGTCATTCCACAACACGGACAAAGCTCAGACAAGCTGAGGTTGAAAAAATACAGGAATGACACATTAAGAACTCAAAGTCTGCAGATATTGTTGCCATTGTGCGCCCAAATGGATACTGGCTTTGCCTGCACAAGTCTAGAGTCCCATGTGGAGTCTGCCTCTGTCTGAGTGCCAAACAAGCGAGGATGGGTTCTACTGAGGAAAAACAAAAAACAGCCCCAGAAAAGGGTGATGCGGTGGAGAGTCTCGTATATCAAGGGCCATTGGGTACCCTCCCTTCTCTGCCACACTGTCTGAAAATAAAGATGCAAAAGCTGTCACTGGGGCGCGTACCCTTTCAAAGGTAAACCCTAAAGGGTGCATATTAATACTGTTACATGTACACATTAGTACCTAAAGTGCTCATAGTAAAAGGGCACTGCCCTAGTGACAGCTTCTGTACCTTTTATCACCTGAGAATGTAGTCAAGTAGAGAATGGCCCTTTATGCACCTTCCCACCATCACCCTTTTCATGGGCTGTTCCTTGTTTTCCCCAGGGGAGTACATCCTTCTTTGTTTGGTGTATGGGAGTGTTTTGAATCTGTCCCAACCTCTATCTTCTCTTGCTTGGCACCAGACAGAGGCAGACTCTGCCGCCAGATGTGTATACATAGTAAATGAACATGTGCAGGCAGTGCCGAGTATCCATCTCAACCAGGTGGCTCGGGAAGCAGATATAGTGTACCCCCCTCCACTTCGAGTGGGACTGGCCAGAGATTTGACCAGCTGTTGGACTTGGGCAGGAAGGCACCCAGTGAGGAAGAGGACACCACATGGCAGCCTGTTCCTCTTAATCTACTGTGTGGTGACTAAACAGGGTGAGAAAAAACAACTGTTAGTTATAAGTGGAAACAATTCAAACTCTGAGTCATCAAGTTGGAAACAGGAAGACCATCTGCTGCACATCTGGAAGGTCCTTGAAGAGCTGCAAGGAACTGGACTGACAGCTAACTTGGAACCAGAGAAAATGCCACCTGAGATTAATGGAGTGCAGTACCTGGGTTTCTGAATTGGTCATGGATAAATTATACCCCTTGAGAAAACAGAATGCAAGTTTTATGATGCAATCATAAACTCTGGAACATAAAAGTATTAAATTGGTCGATGGTGACAAGGGGGTGGGGGACAAAATATCGATAGGAGAACAGGGCTCCAGAGTAACTTTTTGCCTTAGTTTGCATTGGTGCACCTTAACTTTTTTATTTAGGTGCACCCAAATTTGTACCTGTCTCGTGTCACCTTTAACATACAATTTCAAGAGTCACCTTTTATCACACTCCATATACATTTATATATATATTATGTAAATTAAAACATAATATATGCACATTTACACAGGGATTAAACTCACTGGAGAACCATGCTTTGAACATTACTATTTTAAAAGCGTGGTGAAGAAGGAGCTGAGCTGTAAGAGCAAAGCTCTCGATTTACTGGTCAATCTATCGTTCCTACTTCTCACCTATGGTCATGAGCTGTAGGTCATGACCGAAAGGACAGATCCTGGGTACAGGTGGCGAGGGAAATGAGTTTTCTCATGCAGGGTTGCTGGCGCTCCCTTAGAGATAGGGCAAGGTGAGAAGCTCAGTTACTTTCGGGAGGAGACTCAGAGTAGAGCCGTTGCTCCCTCCACATCCCGAGAGGAGCCTGTTGAGAATGAACTAGCATCTATTCGGATGCCTCCTGGACGCCTTCCCGGGGAGGTGTTCCAGGCATGTCCCACGGGAGGGCCCGGGGAAAGACCTAGGACACGCTGGAGGGATTATTAGGACACGCTGGCCTGGGAAAGCCTCAGGTTCCCCTGAAGAGAGCTGGAGGAAGTGGCTAGGGAGAGGGAAGTCTGGGCGTCTCTGCTTAGACTGTTGCCCCGTGACCCGGCCCCAGATAAGCGGAAGATAATGGATGGATAATGGATGGATATTTTAAAACTGCAAACTGATTACACATACGACTCTGTTATGTTGGTGCTTTAATTGTGATGTGAGCACAGGACTCTTACTTTAAATGGTAGACATTTTTTTATTTGCCTAAAACATATGAAGCTAAACCTGTTTTGTCTTCCGTTTCTTGAGTCTCGTGCCACCTGAGCTGACACTGACAGGTGGTTGTCATGACAATGGCGTAGTTTAGGGCAGCACAATTTACGTTCATTCTCTCTCTCACACACACACACCTTCAGTGAAATGGACTCATAAACTGTTTCAGCATCACCTTTAACTAGGGGCTGAGGTGGGTCAAACATGGCGTATTTTAAATCTGCTTTTATGCAGCATTGCGTCTTTACACAGCACTTTGAGCAGACACAGAGCCACTTTAGAACAGCCTTAACTTTCGATTGTGTAAATATGCCTTATGGGTCTATTTATTTTCATTGTTTGTCTGTTTTCTTGCATTTATTTTGCTGATGCTGATTGCCGTTATCTGATTCTCTGGTGCTCAGGTTGTAATTTCAGTCACTCAGCATGGAGCAGTGTAAGTTAGGCCTACAGGAATATCTGGACCAGAGCCAATCAGAGGCAAGGACCCGCCCCATCTTTGTCTCTGATTGGTTTCTAGACTCACGATATGATCAACCAGAGTATGAGTTCTGTCAAAGGAGAACAAGCGCTTACGTTCATGGAGGCAGCGGATGCGAGGCGTTGGGTGCACAGTGCGACCTAGGAAAATTTTTAGTTGCACCCTTACAAATTTTTAGGTGCATATGCGCCCAAATTATTCGCACTCTAGAGCCTTGGAGAATATATTGTTGTCCTTCTCCATGCGATATGAGAATCAATACTCTGGTACCAGATATCGATTTTTTAATTAATAAAATAAGGCGCTCTAAAGAGATTTCCCTGCTCCCAGCATCGTTACTTTATGGCTCCTCAAGGTGGCGCTTAACTAGCCTAAAAAAACATAACTAGCTCTCTGACCCCTCCATAGACAGCAATTGAATTAACACTTTCAAGGTCCAGAAAGGTAGGAAAGACATTGTTAAAATAGTCCATGTGACTACAGAGTTCAACCTAAATTTTATGAAAGCGACAAGAATACTTTTTGTGCGTAAAAACAAACAAAAATAACAACTTTATTCAACAATTTCTTCTTGTCTGTGTCAGTCTTCTATGCAGTTTATGTTGGCCAGCTCCTGCGTCAGCATCACATCCGCATCTCATGCGTCATGGTGCTGGCGTGAACAGCTCGGACTATTATGGACTATTTTTGTCGATGTCTTTCCTACCTTTCTGGGCCTTTAAAGTGTTAATTAAATTCTATGGAGGGGGTCAGAATGCTCTCAGATTTCATCAAACATATCTTAATTTGTGTTCTGAAGATGAGTGAAGGTCTTACGGTTTGGAGCGACACAAGAGTGATGTGAATTTGATGTTTCCCCATTCAAAGAGATAGGAGCTGCACTTTGCATGCCTGTTTCCAAAGATGGCAAGAGTGACATGACTTGTCTTAAGGGGACTTTGACACTGACAGTCACTTTGAGATTTTACATGAAGGATACTACATTAGGTGCGGTCACATTTACCAGTGAATTTCTGAGGGTGAAATACAGATTTTGAACATGCAAATTTGCAGCATTTACCAACATAAAACTGCTTGGTTTGGAAGTGACCTCTAAGCAAAATTTTACAAAAGTTTAAAAATGTGACAGTGCCTTTAAACTCTAGGGACCAAAAATAGTATAAACCAAGCAAAGAACAAATGTACAACACTGAAGGCAATAGCTAATTGACTGTCACGGTTATACTACATATAAAGGCACAAAGAGGAAATTCATGGTATTTAATAATACAAAGGTAATCCACACGAAGACAAGCAGGCAAACACAAGCATACGTAAACGTAGATGTCGACGAGACCAGACAAAGGTGAACTGAAAACACAGGAACTAAATACACAGACAAATGAGGTAATTAATGGTGACACAGCTGAATGTGATGATGACAAAACTCAGGTAGGAAATAATGCAAACAAAAAACAAAGCCCAACATTTTTACATTATTGTTACATTAATACACATGCACTTTTCGAAAAATAATCACAGAGAAATAAGTCTCCAGTAGTGTGATTCTAGTTGTTTACAGTGGAAGTTCTCCTAAAATTAATACAAAAACAAACAAATTAATAAATAAAAATAAATAAATAAATCAAACCAGTTTGAACTGAAGGCTGAAAAAAACAAAGGTATGAATTTGTGGTTTAAATCTGAAACCACAGATTTAGGAGTTACCTAATTGACTAAGTTTTGGGGTAGAATTTTACAAGTCCTCTATAAAATATTCAGTCTTGGTTTGCAGACATATCTAAATTATTTATGGCTGCAAAATGAAAAATCTGAGAAATTCTACAGGCCAGCTGCACAGGCTTTGGGCATTTTATTTTCCACTTATCTAAAAGCATGGGCTTAATTATTAATGGTCCAAATTGTCATCCAGGCTTTGTCTGATCATGTGAAGAGCAACAAAGTCACCGGGTGCAACTAAAGGTGTTTTACTTACATTTGTTCATAATGACAGTGAGGCTTTAAAGCAGATATGACCTTTGTGTTTGGGCTATTTGGTTGAAGGTACACTATATTATGGGTACACATATTAACAATATGGATGGCCTGATTTAGCCCTAATATATCAGCATATTTTTTTAAATCAAGCAGCAGGAGCCTATGTTTTGGAAACATTTCTCGCTTTCTCAATAATCTATTTGTCATACTCTCCTAAAGAAACACAACCACAGGAATTGCTTTCAACTACAAACAAATCACTCTCATTAAGAAAACCTGTTCAACCCGATATAATTGGGGCTGGAAATGGGGGTAACGTGGGGGCGGAGTCAGGGAGTGAATTTCAGGGGACGGCATTCCAGTTCAAAATGGTTACATTTTTAGAGAAATGAAAGGGATTTCTATCTTTTATTCTCTCAATAGCTTATGAAAGCGATACATAGCTCGATTCAAACACCCACGTGATCTTACTTCTAAATTACAATTATTTTTATTTGATTTTTAAGAAAAGGGATGTCAATATTATATTCTAGATACCTTATCCAAATTATTTCCAGATTTTTTAGAATCCACATTAGCTTCCTTTTCTCTTACCTTTAAATGTTTTTTTAATAGTTGTTGATTTTCCAAGCACTAAACTGAGAGAGGTCAACATCTTTCCTTTAACCTGTCCTGAGGACACATGTATTTAGAAGGATTGTGCGATCTGTTCAATTCTGCACCACATATACAGATTCCTACACAGTGTATCTTTAATTTGGCCAAAATCAGACAGGTAATTATCTCCCAAGCAGAGATTCTGTTCAGTGAACCTGTTTGTGCCACACACAATTCATGAATGCTGTTCACTGACCTTTCATATGCCTTGAAACTTAAGAAAACATTGTTTGGAGAAACTTTTGATTTGATATGTAAACACATCTGAAAAGTCATTGAAAGTAAATAAATAATGATATGCCAATAGTATCAATACTGGAGGCTGCACTTTTAGGAGTGCATTTCTAGGACCCTAGTCTTTTGTGACAGTGACATCTAGCCAACTGTACTCCAACAGAGGAGACCTGATTCAAACTTTTTCCATCTTATTTTTAACATAACAGCAGGCATGGCCATTTTAAACTTAATTACTTATATTAAATGAGTTTAAATATTTCAACAGGGTTACCAAAGGGTAGGTTTAGAGCTAGGGGTTGGTTAGGACAATATATCAATTAAGCGTAATCAATTAAACAACTAAATCATTGCTTAGGTCCTGGATATAATTATTTATTAATATTCTTTGAACATCCAAACATTGTCCAACATTGGCAGACAAAATTTAAATGTATATTTTATCTATACTACAAAGAAGCTGTCAGTGACATTTGGCAAAACATTTTTGTTGCTTCCAAGCCAATAGAGGAGTGCATCAAAGCTGCATGCTGATTTCTCTCATTATAAGGGGGATTTCAGTCCATAATCTTTATGTCTTAACTGAACAGTCCACTACATGTGGTATTGGATTTAAAAAAAATAGACAAGGTCCGGTTTTGACTATGTTCTTGTACATCAGTAGCATAAACAACTGCATATATTTAGCAGAGGCTTTTATCCAAAGCGACTACATTGTATTGATGCATTCAAGGCACAGTATACATTTTATCAATTCACGCAATCCCTGGAAATCCAACCTATGACCTTGCTAAAGCCAAACTTTACTGTTAGAGGTACAGCGATGCTTGAACTACACTTGCCCTTGTGGGTTAATACAAAATATTCTGCTCATGCATTGCATGTGATATGGTTGCTAAGCGCACTACTATCAGCTTTGCTGTAAAAATGCAGTGTTCATTAATACAACAGAACAAAGCTTTTATAATTAAGAATCAGGTGAAGTCATTGTGCTGAGAAGGAGAGCCTCTGACACTCTGAAATCATAAGATCAGTTTTTGTTTGTTTGTTTTGGATATGATTGAAGTATGTAGGTGTGTTATTATGAGTATGAACAGAGGATTGAGGCACATTTGCACTGCCATATGTCAGTCTGCCCAATCATATATAATAAATGGATTCAGTCAGATGGTAAAATGACAAAGTCCAGCCCACTTACGCATCTCTACTCTGAACAGATGGAGCCTAAAGACATGCAAAATTATAGGTGGAGTGTGTTTGTGCGTCTCTGTATGTGCGCTTGCCATGAAAAATTATGTTTACTTTTGGTTATTTGTTGCTGATCACGAAAAGCTCTAGTCCTGTCTTTGACTTCTGTTTTGTTTTCATGCTCAGAAATATTACTCTGCATGTCAGCGTTTAATAAGTAATATCACTGCTGCAAAATTTACATAAATGCAATGGATACAGTTTTATTGAAGTAGAAAATAAGATGCACATTATTCATGACTCTGGTGTTTTCTGTGTGCCAACAAGGGGAGTAAATCCGAAATAAACATTTTCCATATATAAAACATGCCTCTTATGGTCTTGGAGAACAACTTTTTGTTTCAACATGCAAGTTCCAAGACAAGTAATTTGAAAAAAGCAAGAACGTGAAGGAAAATCAATTTAACCTAACATGCCATGGTTTATTTGAACTTTTGCATTATTTGTTGGGAAAATAGTTCTTTACAGCTTTTTATTATTTAGCATCTCGCCAGTGGATCTGCCACAAAGTACAGGTGCAGCAAGATTTTGTCAGGCAGAATAATGCTTTAAGCAAATGACTTTGAAACGCACAAGGAGAATCTACTGTACAGTCTGCAAAAAGTGCAGCAGCTCTGATGTCTCAATCAGCTTTTATATCAAAGTAGCACAAGAATGTGTTGCATAATTGCCGTTGTCATTGTGCCATACTCACAGACTTTTACAAGAGTTTAGAATGTATGTGGAATGTCATACATGATGTTTTATAGTATAACACATCTGTCCATAAAGACAATTATTAAAGGGATAGTTAATGAAGATTCTGTGTTAATTTGCACCTCATGTCATTCCAAACCCATATGACATTCTTATGTAAAACACCACAAAGAAAATGTTGCAGAATGTACTGGTTACTCAATATAAAATGAATTTGGGCACCATAAAAGCTATTGTATGAAGGGCTTGACATTAACTTTTTTTCTCACCAGCCACTGTGCTTGGTGATTTTCCAGTTACTGGCCACAATATTACAAACCCGATTCCAAAAAGTTGGGACACTGTACAAATTGTGAATCAAAACAGAATGCAATGATGTGGAAGTTTCAAATTTCAATATTTTATTCAGAATACAACATAGATGACATATCAAATGTTTAAACTGAGAAAATGTATCATTTTAAGGGAAAAATAAGTTGATTTTAAATTTCATGGCATCAACACATCTCAAAAAAGTTGGGACAAGGCCATGTTTCCCACTGTGTGGCATCCCCTCTTCTTTATATAACAGTCTGCAAACGTCTGGGGACTGAGGAGACAAGTTGCTCAAGTTCAGGAATAGGAATGTTGTCCCATTCTTGTCTAATACAGGTTTCTAGTTGCTCAACTGTCTTAGGTCTTCTTTGTCGCATCTTCCTCTTTATGATGCGCCAAATGTTTTCTATGGGTGAAAGATCTGGACTGCAGGCTGGCCATTTCAGTACCCGGATCCTTCTTCTACGCAGCCATGATGTTGTAATTGATGCAATATGTGGTCTGGCATTGTCATGTTGGAAAGTGCAAGGTCTTCCCTGAAAGAGACAACGTCTGGATGGGAGCATATGTTGTTCTAGAACTTGGATATACCTTTCAGCATTGATGGTGCCTTTCCAGATGTGTAAGCTGCCCATGCCACACGCACTCATGCAACCCCATACCACCAGAGATGCAGGCTTCTGAACTGAGCGCTGATAACAACTTGGGTTGTCCTTGTCCTCTTTAGTCCGTCCCAGTTTTCCAAAAAGAACTTCAAATTTTGATTGGTCTGACCACAGAACAGTTTTCCACTTTGCCACAGTCCATTTTAAATGAGCCTTGGCCCAGAGAAAACGCCTGCACTTCTGGATCTTGTTTAGATATGGCTTCTTTTTTGACCTATAGAGTTTTAGCCGGCAGCGGCGAATGGCACGGTGGATTGTGTTCACCGACAATGTTTTCTGAAGTATTCCTGAGCCCATGTTGTGATTTCCATTACAGTAGCATTCCTGTATGTGATGCAGTGCCGTCTAAGGGCCCGAAGATCACGGGCATCTAGTATGGTTTTCTCGGCTTTGACCCCTACGCACAGAGATTGTTCCAGATTCTCTGAATCTTTGGATGATATTATGCACTGTAGATGATGATAACTTCAAACTCTTTGCAATTTTTCTCTGAGAAACTCCTTTCTGATATTGCTCCACTATTTTTCACAGTATTGGGGAATTAAGGGTTAGCGGATGTTAAAGGGATAGTTCACCCTGAAATTAAAATAAAACCATCTTTTACTCACCCTGCTGTTGTTCTAATGCCCTGTGTCCTTCTATGTTTCTCGTACCTCAAAAGCAGAAATTTTAAAAATAGTCCTGCACACGTTCCTAGTTCCTAAAATGGCAGTGAATAGCAACCAGGCTAAAACATTACAAAAATATACAAAAGTACCACGCAATGATACAGTGAGACGTGCCATATATGGAAAGTGTTCAGGAGGCATAAGGTTTTGCGAGAAACGTGACGTATTCAGTCAATACTGAGCTCGGCCGTTACTCTGTGCGCCTTCCTGTAATGACTGCGAGGTGTCAGCACTGACTCAGCAGCCCCTCACGCAATGTTGTCATGACAACCGATACACAATATTCACTTCAGGAGGTTTTATTATTAGTATTATTGTATTATTTCTTATCATATACCTTATAGAAAAGACGAGAGTTGCGTTTGTTTCTATTGAGCCTGATTTCTCAAATTGATGTGTGTGCGTGTGTGTGCTTATCCTGGGTACCATGACAACAGTGCAAGTTATAGTAAGCATGAGTGCTGGCGGCTGCTGACGGCTTGCACTCATCACAGGAACGCGCACAGAGTAACGGCCAAGCTCAGTGTTTTGACAGAATAATACGGTTTCTTTCTCGCAAAACCTTACAGTATGCCTCCTGAACACTTTCCATATATGGCGCGCGTCTCACTGTATCATTGCGTGATACTTTTGTGTATTTTTTGTAATGTTTTAGCCTGGTCGCTATTCACTGCCATTATAGGAAGGAGCGCGTGCAGGACTATTTTGTAAAATTTCTGCTTTTGAGGTAAAGTAAGATAGAAAGACATAGGGCAGTAGAACAACAGCAGGATGAGTAAAAGATGGCTTTATTTTCATTTCAGGGTGAACTATCCCTTTAATGTCAAGCCCTGTTTATGTGGCTTGGAATTTAAAGTAGTACAGATGTTTAACACGCACTCTTAAAAATAAAGTTTCCAAAAAAAAAAAAATGTTTTTAAGTTGTTTCATAGAAGGACCATTTTAGGTTCCCAAAAGAACTTATCAATAAACCGTTCTTAAAATGATTGCTTTTCCTATGAAGAATATTTTAATGATCTAAAGAACCTTTTTCCACTAAAAAAGAACTTTTATGCAATGGAAAGTTTCCATGAATATTAAAGGTCTTCATGGAACCATAAATGCCAATAAAGAACATTTATTTTTAAGAGTGTGTTGTAAAATACAATATGATGGCGCAAATTACAGATTGTATCATATAAATCGTTGGCCTTCTCTAATGAGCGTAATAAACAGGATTTCATTGTAAAACACACGGTGTCATTTTGAAAGGCCAGATAAAAGTCATGCAGTTTTGGTTATACTTTATTTGACAGTATGTGTACGTGCAATATCAGTGTAGTTACCCAAGAAAAGTAATATAATATAAGGTAACTATGGGTTAAGGTTAGTGGTTAGTAGTTATAACCCAGTTATTGTAATTGCTATAATAAGTAGGCTACATAGTATGTACATGAGGAACAGGACTGTAAAATAAAGTGCAGCCGAAGTTTCTTATGAATGTAATTTTTAACACGACCCCCTTCCTACAAGGCTTGAATATTCAACAGTGTTTACAACTGGTGGGGGAAAAAAAAACATATCTAATAGATGCTGCCTGCTGGATAAGTTTCGGAGCTCTGTTCTCAGAGGACACCTTGTTGTTTTTCACATTGTCTGATTTTCACATCTATAGGGACGAACATCTTGAAGAGTATTTCCTCTAGAGGAACACACAAATGAGAGGAGACGGTAGATGACAGTGCCGACAGGAATTCAAGGGAAAGTGTTTGCACAGAGAGAGCCTTTGCTGCACACTCGACTGAATCACCAAACAAGAACAAAGGAGAAGGAAGCCACATGTGAAAGATGACGAATACTCTCTCCCTCTCCCATTCTCCCCAAAGGTAAATATTTGTTAACCATGGCAGGCAGGTTGAAGCTGAAGCAGAGTTTTATATAGATCATGTATAGACCCATTAATTAGCGTGGAGATTTTTAGATGCTTGTTCTGCTACTCTCGGCTGCAATAAGGATTTGTTGGTTAGTACATTTGTTATACTTCACAAATGATTCTAAAACTTATTTTTAGTTTGCATTATCCTGTTTAAGTGTGCTGTATTGTATTGAATGTGCACTTGTGGTGTACTTTAAATCGTAAAAGTATATATATATATAAATATATTTTTTGCAGACAATGTAATGTTAATGAAATAAATCCACTTAAAGAGAGTACACTTTCCTTAAATACACTTTTAAAAAGTACACTTTGTGATAAATGTCAAATTAAAAGTGTTACATTATAGGTTAGTTCACCCAAAAATGCAAATTCTGTCATTAATTACTCACTCTCATGTTGTTCCAAGCCTGTTTGACTTTTGTTCATCTTTGGAACACAAATGAAGATCTATTTAATGAAATCTGAGAGATTCCTGTCCCTCCATTGACCATCTATACAACTATCACTTTGATGCTTCAAAAAGTTTGTAAAGAGATCGTAACACATTTTCTGAAGAGGCTCGATTGCTTCATATGATGAAAAGATTGAATTTAGGTGTAAATAATAAATAAACTATTATTCATTATTTACTAAACTTTAGCTGCGTCCCAATTCAGAGGCTGCATCCACGGCCTACAAATGCGGCCCGTGAAGTGAAGCTCAAACGTGCTGCGTAACATGAGAACGAACCTCATTGGTTCTTGCGGAAGCTCAAATGTGCTCCGTAACATGAGAACAAACCTCACTGGTTCTTGCAGAAGCTCAAACGTGCAGTGTAACACAAGCATGAACCTCACTGGTTCTTGCTGAAGCTCAAAGTGCTGCGGAACACGAGAATGAACCTCATTGGCTCTTGAGGAAGCTCAAATGTGCTGCGTAACATGAGAATGAACCTCATTGGTTCTTGCTTCAAATGTGCTGAAGCTCACGAGAATGAACCTCATTGCGTAACAAGCGTGCTGCGTTAACATGAGAATGAACCTCATTGGTTTTTGCTGAAGCTCAAACGTGCTGCGTAACATGAGAATGAACCTCATTGGTTCTTGCTGAAGCTCAAACGTGCTGCGTAACATGAGAATGAACCTCACTGGTTCTTGCGGAAGCTCAAACGCGCTGTGTAACATGAGAATGAACCTCATTGGTTCTTGCGGAAGCTCAAACGTGCTGCGTGACATGAGAATGAACCTCATTGGTTCTTGCGGAAGCTCAAACGTGCTGTGTAACACGAGTGGTAGTCAAAGTGGTAGTGTAGTTGTCAATGGAGGGACAGAAATCTCTCAGATTTCATTAAATAGATCTTCATTTGTGTTCTGAAGATGAATGGAAGTCTTACGGGTTTGGAATGACATGAGGGTGAGTAATTAATTACAGAATTTTCATTTTTGGGTGAAGTAACCCTTTAAAGTAATTTTTAATTCATTATGTCTTAATAATCTTTTATTATGCTTTAAATAAAGTACACTTATTTTGATGTGTTGACTATCATACCAAAGCACATGTAAAGTACTACATTGTAAATTTTAACTGTAGTGCGTTACATTATAACCATTTAATATGGATAGTTAAAGGTAAAGGTTTTTTATTTCTGTCTGCATTATTGCTGACAAAACTTTTATTAACGAACATTTGCTTCAGTCATTACGTTCAACGAGATTAACACTACCGCATGCCCACCATATGCTTCTGAAGGTACTTTCGCACTGTCCTTTACAAAATAAGGACAAGTTGACAAAACTTGTCAGCTCATTGCATTTGAAGTAAATTACATTGAGGTTAAACATTCATTAATTTAACAAACAAAAATAGGTACTGTACATTGCATATAATATGAGCATTCCCTACTCCTGGTTTCTTAAACCTATAACCCTTCACTTAGCAGTCAATTCCTCTTAATTTTCAGTCTTTTCAGTTACATTGGCTGGTGACATTTGCTTATGCTGCAATAACTGCCATGATATTAAAACAGAGTAACAATGCTGTGGAAGACAAACTTAGAGTGAAGGAACAATATGGTCCTGATCGGAGAAAGATTTCTATAGTCTAAATTCAAACCGCCCTTTAATTAAAATATCAGCAGCTCATCAGATGTGATATCACAGGAATTAAAATGCAAATAACCCGCTGGAACTTGCAAAAGCAATTACTGTCATGACTTTCACAGTGGCCCCAAAAATGCAGATTACTGCTCTTGTGTCCTCTCATGCACACAGCAATCAATTCATATATAATTCAATTCAAATACATTCTGCTCCTCTATCTATTGTAATCACACAGAGGTCCTATTTGTCACCAATTGCAAGCATTACACTGGTTTGGAAACACATTCACAGAGGCACTTTATTTATTCACTAAAAAGTGCATTGTAACTTTTTCATTAAATGACTACAAAGAGGCAAACACGGAGATGAAAGAAAACTTAATATGACAGAACTTAAAACATGCCTACTAGGGCTCAGAAGTGGCATTGGGATTAGTTCAATAATATTTCGGACTTTTAAAATATTTTAAAGGGCCTTGCATGCAGGCGTTTGAAGAAGTGGCTTTTAAATAACTGTGCATATTATTTTGAAGGGCATGATTAATGCTACAAACATGTGAGGAGAGCCAAAGCCCAGCAGCATGCACACTTTGGCTTTGGTGAGGTAAGGTTATAAAAATACTGATGTCCAGTAGAGGAATTTGGAAAAAACTAAACAAAAAGCTTAGCCTGTATTGGTTCAGGTCAGTTTAACAAACACGTAGAAATGTTAAATAAGACTGGTTTTATGTGTGAGAGTACTTTTTTGTGTCATGCATATTAGCTCATCATTTTCATATACAGATCTTATTCATTTAATTTTTTCCCCTTTATCTAGCACTGTGACCCGTGTTTCACAGGACTCGTACCAGGTGAGCTACCAAGCAAGTTTACTACAGTCAAAAAAGCCATACATATGATTATGTGATGCATACATAAAAATGTATTACTTTACAAATAATGTGCTAAAGTTCATAGCATAGTATTGTACAAGGAAACCACAATTTACTATGTCTTGTCTTTGTCTCAGTCTAAGAGGACTCAGGATTTTATCTCAAGACCGTTCAAGACCACAACTTCGAGGATATCACTAAATTGCCGTTGCATTGTCTGATTCATTTGTTAACATCATTGATGTGATTTTATGTAAAACTGCTTAAAACACAATCAATAACTTCTTTCTAATGTGATTTCTTTTGTTACTGTGCTGCCAAGACATTTTTGAGACAATTAATGCAGGATTAATATAAAGGCCACAAAATTCAAGATGAGATCTTGTTTGTTATATAACATAGGATATAATTAAGCAATGTCACAAGAGCAAGAAGCTGTTTTCATGAATATGAGCACGATTGCAAATGAGATATTGATTTCATACAAAAGTTCAATAAACAAGAAGTTAACATTAAAGGGATAGTTCACCCAAAAATGAACAATCAGAGTTATATTAAAAAATGCTCTGGGGCTCTTCCAAGCTTAATAATGGCAGTGAATGGCTGTTTCTGTTTTGAAGTTTAAAAAAAGGGCATCTATCCATCATAAAAGTGTTTCACACAGCTCCGGGGGGTCAATAAAGGCCTTCTGAAGCAAAGTGAAGCGAAGCAAACTGTCGTACATGTATTCACGAGAGACTGGAGTTCCAGCGTATGACATAGGACACAGGCGTAGCCCCGGAGCTGTGTGGATTACTTTTATGATGGATAGATGACTTCAAAACAGAAACAGCCATTCACTGCCATTATAAAGCTTGGAAGAGCCAGAACATTTTTAATATAACTCCAATTGTATTTGTCTGAAAGAATAATGTCATATACACCTAGGATGGCTTGAGGGTGAGTAAATCACAGACTAATTTTAATTTTTGGGTGAACTATCCATTTACATTTACATTTATGCATTTGGCAGACGCTTTTATCCAAAGCGACTTACATTGCATTCAAGGTACACATTTTTTACATTTTGTCAGTTCTTGCTTTCCCTGGGAATCGAACCCATGACCTTGGCATTGCTAGCACCACACGCTTATTGTTTGAGCTACAGGAAAGCTATCCCTTTAAGTGACTAATTTCAGAAACAAGTTTTTGCTAAATTTTGCAAAAATGTGTTTCGTTATTAAATCAATGCTTTGAACAAATTGAATTTGAGGACTGTTGGTTTGGTCTTGACTCGGCCTTGCCCTGCCAGGGTCTCAACCCCACAAAGTCTTGGTCTTGTCTTGGTCTCAGCACACGCTGGTCTTGGTCTCGACTTGGTTTCGGTTTAGGTGGTCTTGACTACAGCACAACTAAAATGTATAAAATGTAGGTATGAGCAATGAGCCCATGTTATCTATTAATATCAAATAAGCAAATTTTATTGTATTGTGATGACAATTCAATGTTTAATTATACAGCAAATGTGTGGATACAAACACCACAGCAACTTCCAATCTGCAGACAGACACCTCAGCAACTGTTAATAGAGCCTGTTAAATTGGAGGAATAGATAGGAGGAAACCATGAAGCCAAAATCAAACGTGTCAGTGTTTCAAAGAACATATTGATCTCTTCAACAACTTTTCCTCATCGTTTTCATGTTCCACCATTTGTTAACTTTACGATAGAGCAGTGTTCGTTTGTTGGCAGTTTTGCTACGATTGGAAAACAAGCTGGAGTCTGTGACAGCTTGTGAGATGTGCACTGGATCCACTGGAAGATAGCTGACCTTTTACTTTTGCCAAGGACTTGGTGGTGGAAACCATCCCAGAGTGTGAACCAAAAGCACAGACAGCCTTTATATGAAAGCACCCTTTGTCAGAAATATATCTGCTTTCTGATGCTTTGTTCTTTTCAAAGTGTATGTGATTGAGACATCTGCTTAACATTCAGAATATGTTATCCTTGTGGTTACAGGTCCATGGGACCATTTGGTGTAGGGCTGATCACCAGAAGGTTTACTGAAAGAAACAATGCTGGAATGCTCAGCACTATGTCTAAGCCAAGCGGCAACCTCCCCCAGTTTCTCTTAAAGCCAATACGGAAGTGACTTAAACTGCAATTCATCGACTGGACGCTAGAAAAAGGCTCCAGAAGGGAGCAGAATCTAATTGAGCAAACTGCACAAATTTACAGCAGAAAAAAACAAGTTTACAGCCTGGTACAAATTGTTTTTTTGTCTGTAGCTAATTTTGCCCTTCATGACAACTGTGAGGGGGGTGAATTGTTTTTAATAATTCATTTGTTTACATTATATAAAACCTTAAAGTTTTGCATAGTTAAGGGCGTGGCCACTTAACTATGCACAGGTGGAAGAATCACAGGTGGATTGCCGGTTGTCTGCTGTCTGTTAGTCATTACGTCACCTCAGCTCCGCCCACGTCCCGCCTCTTTGCCCATTTTATCCGGGAGTGACGCGCCTCCAAGATGTCAACAGCCGACTTTGAGGCTTCAAAAACTCTCTTCAGAAACCTATGGCTGACGTCACGGACGTTATATATATTTTTTTACAGTCTATGGTCTAAGCACTATGTACTTATATGCTATTTACTTATGCACTATGTACTCAACCATGTATTGTATGAATTTATAAATATAAGGTTATTTTGTCATTCACCATTGGAGCCCCTCCCCCTCCACTACATAATTAAAACTGTGAAAATTGAGTGCATGAAGTGTCCAAAATTTTTTCGTCTAAGTGCATCATATTTAAAGTGTACTTTTTTTATTTGGAATTTTCAGCACACTACTTGCACTATTTATACTACAAAATCTCATCGAATAGTGCACAAGTACGCAAATTGAGACTCACCTTAAGTGTTATACACTCACCTAAAGGATTATTAGGAACACCATACTAATACTGTGTTTGACCCCGTTTCGCCTTCAGAACTGCCTTAATTCTACGTGGCATTGATTCAACAAGGTGCTGAAAGCATTCTTTAGAAATGTTGGCCCATATTGATAGGATAGCATCTTGCAGTTGATGGAGATTTGTGGGATGCACATCCAGGGCACAAAGCTCCCGTTCCACCACATCCCAAAGATGCTCTATTGGGTTGAGATCTGGTGACTGTGGGGGCCATTTTAGTACAGTGAACTCATTGTCATGTTCAAGAAACCAATTTGAAATGATTCGAGCTTTGTGACATGGTGCATTATCCTGCTGGAAGTAGCCATCAGAGAATGGGTACATGGTTGTCATAAAGGGATGGACATGGTCAGAAACAATGCTCAGGTAGGCCGTGGCATTTAAACGATGCCCAATTGGCACTAAGGGGCCTAAAGTGTGCCAAGAAAACATCCCCACACCATTACACCACCACCACCAGCCTGCACAGTGGTAACAAGGCATGAGGGATCCATGTTCTCATTCTGTTTACGCCAAATTCTGACTCTACCATCTGAATGTCTCAACAGAAATCGAGACTCATCAGACCAGGCAACATTTTTCCAGTCTTCAACTGTCCAATTTTGGTGAGCTTGTGCAAATTTTAGCCTCTTTTTCCTATTTGTAGTGGAGATGAGTGGTAGCCCTGCTGATGAGTCTTCTGCTGTTATAGCCCATCCGCCTCAAGGTTGTGTGTCTTGTGGCTTCACAAATGCTTTGCTGCATACCTCGGTTGTAACGAGTGGTTATTTCAGTCAAAGTTGCTCTTCTATCAGCTTGAATCAATCGGCTCATTCTCCTCTGACCTCTAGCATCAACAAGGCATTTTCACCCACAGGACTGCTGCATACTGGATGTTTTTCCCTTTTCACACCATTCTTTGTAAACCCTAGAAATGGTTGTGCGTGAAAATCCCAGTAACTGAGCAGATTGTGAAATACTCAGACCGGCCCGTCTGGCACCAACAACCATGCCACGCTCAAAATTGCTTAAATCACCTTTCTTTCCCATTCTGACATTCAGTTTGGAGTTCAGGAGATTGTCTTGACCAGGACCACACATCTAAATGCATTGAAGCAACTGCCATGTGATTGGTTGATTAGATAATTGCATTAATGATAAATTGAACAGGTGTTCCTAATAATTCTTTAGGTGAGTGTATAATGTAATAATGTGGTAACGCTTTAGATTACAGCCCAGAAAGTACTGTGTAATAAAAACAAATTTACAGCATAACTTTCAGTAATTATAGTGTAACTATAAAGTACGTGTAGTTATAAGTGAACAATATGTAATATTTGGGGAATAAAGGGGTAACTATCAGGAAAATTAACAAATTATTTATACTGTAAGTATTTTCTAATTAAGAGGTAATTATCTGTGTAGTTACAGGGTAAGAATTAATCTACGGGCTGTAAATTAAAGTGGTGTTTGTTCCCCTCTTGTTTCATGTAGTTACAGGGTAAGTGTGAATCTACGGGCTGTAAATTAAAGTGGTGTTTGTTCCCTTACCCCTTTATTCCCCCAATATTACATATTGTTCTTTATAACTACACATACTTACTTTATAGTTACACTATAATTACTGAAAGTTATGTTGTAAATTCGATTTAATTACACAGTACTTTCTGGGCTGTAATCTAAAGCGTTACCAATAATGCTTCGTTAATTTTAACCAAGGTTATTAAAAAGTGCTTTATAGTAAAAAATACTGTAGCAAGCAGGGCGGGGCTGAAAGCTGTGGGAACGGAGCGAGGCTCGAGCTTCATGGAGGAGCTCCGGTAGGATAAAAGGAGTGACGACAGTGAAGGACGAGAGAGGCCCAGGCAAGGGACATTTATATTGGTGTTTATTATGTTTATATGGAGCATTTGTCCGTGAGGGGCTGCCACTTTACTTTCATTATGCAGGGTTTATTTATTTTGATAGTAAAGTTTATGTTGCATGTTTGACGGTTCCCACCTCCTTCTTCCCTGGGCCTTTAAACTTTGCTACAAATATGTCGTTTTCTTGACATTAACAAAATCCTTTTTTATTTGACATAAGTTGTTGAATTCCAACCTGGTCTCACGAGAAAACATAACTATTTTACGAGGTGATGATTCTGTAGGATGTGATTCATTCAAAAATGTACGAAAACCCACCCCTAAACCTGACCGTTAGTGGGGCTTAAGCAGATCATTTCAAAATATATGAATGGGATCATATAAATTCATACGAATCGACCACCAATTCGCCAAAATGTAAAAATGTTACGAATTGCCATGAGATTGTTGTTGAATTCATATCCTCACATGCATAATGCATTTCCAAAACCTGAGAAATGGCACATAAAAGTAAATATAAAAGTATATAAATGTAAATAAAAGTCCACCAGACCAACACACAAAGCACAAACACACAAGTAATGATATTTATTATTGATAAATGTTTTAAATGTACAATTTACTGCAATAAAAATAACTGCAAAGATGTATTTTATCAGTATTGACTGTTTTTTTATTTGCTCATCCTTCCACAAAGAGCCAATACCCACCAGCAGACAGTAAATCTTTAGGACTTGTAGTGCATACGAGAGATGCAAATCTACTAACACCCAGTTGCCAAACAATTGCTTCTTATTAGAGCAAAAAAGATCATGATGATTGCCATCTGTGATTTATCATAATTTCTGTAAAATACAGAGTATGCTCTCATCCACCTGATTGCCCCAATGGAAGATCAAATCGCCTTCAATCTTTTGAAAACACCATGTTTCAGCCCCACACACTTTTTGGTAATTTTCAGCTCAATTTAAATGCAGCAAAAATGTAAAACAGATCTTTTCCAGGTTGCCTGAACAACCGTCGGGGAATCTCTGATAATAATGAATTTCACAATACACATTGATTCAAATCAGCTTTATAGAAATTCATGATGTTAAGGTTTATAATATCTTAATATCTTCATGCCTTAAAGTCATATTTAGCAGATTAGAGCTTGGCGATAATGATTTACATTCCATTTGTGACAATACAAGCATATATTAGGCAGCAAGTGAACATTTTGTCCTCAAAGTTGATGTGTTAGAAGCAGGAAAAATGGGCAAGCGTAAGGATTTGAGCGAGTCTGACAAGGGCCAAATTGTGATGGCTAGATGACTGGGTCAGAGCATCTCCAAAACTGCAGCTCTTGTGGGGTGTTCCTGGTCTGCAGTGGTCAGTATCTATCAAAAGTGGTCCAAGGAAGGAACAGTGGTGAACCGGCGGCAGAGTCATGGGCGGCCAAGGCTCATTGATGCACCTGGGTAGGGAAGGCTGGCCCGTGTGATCTGATCAAACAGACGAGCTACTGTAGCTCAAATTGCTCAAGAAGTTAATGTTGGTTCTGATAGAAAGCAATGGAAGAAGGTGGCCTGGTCTGATGAATCACGTTTTCTTTTACATCATGTGGATGGCCGGGTGTGTGTGCGTCACTTGCCTGGGGAACACATGGTGGAGGCAGTGTGATGCTTTGGGAAATGTTCTGCTGGGAAACCTTGGGCCCTGCCATCCATGTGGATGTTACATTGACATGTACCACCTACCTAAGCATTGTTGCAGACCATGTACACCCTTTCATGGAAACGGTATTCCCTGGTGGCTGTGGCCGCTTTCTGCAGGATAATGTGCCTGCCACAAAGCAAAAATGCTTCAGGAATGGTTTGAGGAGCACAACAACGAGTTTGAGGTGTTGAAATTCCCCAGATCTCTATTCAATCGAGCATCTATGGGATGTGCTGAACAAACAAGTCCGATCCATGGAGGCCCCACCTCATAACGTACAGGACTTAAAGGATCTGCTGCTAACATCTTGTAGCCAGATACCACAGCACACCTTCAGGGGTCTAGTGGAGTCCACGCCTCGACGGGTCAGGGCTGTTTTGGCAGCAAAAGGGGGACCAACACAATATTAGGAATAATGTTATGCCTGATCGGTGTATGTCTAGTTTTATATAAAGTGAAGTTTACATTTTGCAATGATAAAAACAAACAAGCAGTTGAGAAGCAGTCATATGGCTTTAGACTACTTGGAATATATTGCACACATCATATGGGCCACTTTTTTATGCTTTTATGGTGTGTTTTTTTCCAGTCTTTTTTTCGAAGCTTAAAAGCTTTCTAAAATGGAGAGAAATTACTTCTGCTAGCTAGTTTTAGTTTAGGCAACAATTTCCTTCACATTCTCCTCAGCATTGTCAGAGCTGCAAGAAAACATTTCATTTCAACTGGACAAAGCATGAGGAAGACTGACAGATCTTAGGTCTCACTCTGCTAAGCATTGGACAAATGGGAGGTTTGAAATGAGAAGTATACTGCTGTGAATGCAAAAATAAAAGCAACGAAATGTTCAGATGAGAGCTAAGCAAGAGTTCACTCATGAGGAGACACAAAACAGCATCGCAGTGCTTTTACACCCACGCCAGAGAAGTGTCTGAGCCTACCATTTCAAAAGAGAAGGATGGAAATGATGTGAAAGACTAAAAGATCCACAACTGAGGGATTTTACTGTCTGTGCCATCTTATGTAAGATGAAATATATATAATGATGTCTGTCGAGTGAGTTTCAACACGTTTGAATAAAACACAGAATTATACAGTAACTGTCCATAGTGCTGGATTCAGTAGCGCTACCCACATTAACCATAAAGACAAAGTTGCATTTAAAACAGTAGCTTTGAACTGGGCTTGTTAGACCATATTTCCTAAGTAATGTCTAAAAGGAAAGACAATACATCTACTAGAAAAATATTTCTTCTCACCTCAGTATATATTTTGTTCGTTCTGTGGTCCGTTTCTTGAAAGGTATCTCTTTTATTTCCCATTGTTTCAACTTTTTTATGAATATTCTGCTACAGAGAAACATTGATATGGTTAAAAACAACTAAAGACCTTGTGGCTGATAGTGTTGGGACCTGACTAACGAAACATAAAAGAAAATGTGGATACCAAAGAGACCACTACATAGCATAATTATGAAGCAAAAACGAGAAGGATGGGTTTTATAGACTATCTTTTGATCAACAACAGGAGTTTAGGAAAGTGTATAACTTTGAGCCGATGACTGGTCACAGGATTTTTTAAAGAATATATATATATATATATATATATATATATATATATATATATATATATATATATATATATATATATATATATATATATATATATACACACACACACACTCACACATATATACATACTGTATATCTGAGTCCATGCCTCGGTGGGTCAGGGCTGTTTTGGCAGCAAAGAGGAACCAACACAATATTAGGTGTCATAATGTAATGCCTGATCGGTATGTATATGTGTATATATTAGTATTATTATTGTATTATAGTTATTTATATTAGGGCTGGGCGATATGGCCAAAAAGTAATTTTTTTATATATTGATAATTTACATGTTATAAATGTAAAATCTTTATTTTTATTTTCCAAATTGAAAGGCAGACTTTTGCTTCTGAATGAAAGTAGAAACCAGACTGTTAAATGTGGTTTAAACTACTCTTTATTGTCAGAACATGACAGACACTTGGTAATAATTAACGGTAACTTTTTCTTGACAAAATACATATCTTAATAGAAAAATTTATTTCTTAGTTTCTGCATGTTCTATGTTCGGCTGTTCCTAGTCACTTTGATGACATGCATCTTCAGCACAGCTTGCAGTGCAGGCTGCAGTATTAATCATTAATCATTAATCAAATGCACATTTGCCAGTGAGTTGACAGTAGTAGTAGCTTGAGTTTGGATGCAGATGTAAATTTATGTTCGTTAAAGGTGCATTATGTAAAAAATTTTCAGTAAAATATCCAAAAAACACTAATTGTGGCAGTGTTATATATTTATATATTTTATATACTGTTATATATTTAACAGTGCTATGTAAGTGTTATATATTTTGTTCAGTTGAGTACTTACAATATCCCAAATGTGTCCAACTATTTGTTTTATTTATTTTAACCAATGAACCGGGACGTGTGAGGGAGTCGCCTGTCAATGGTGTCATATCTGCGTTACCCTCGGTTTCATTTAGCAGAAACGCTTTACTCTCACTGCAGTGTGCAACAAGTGTCATAGCAGCCGCCGAGCGAACGCACAGAGTAACGTCATAACATCATTTTCAACACACTCAGATGTATCTAATAGGATAAACAGAGCTGCGTTACCTCCTACTCATAACCGGAAAAGCGGAAATGCTGACTGTGGCATAATAAAAGTCCCACTGCTTGTGAGGCGTGTGTTGCGTTCATCTCATTAACAGTCGCTCCAGCGGCCTTGCTCAACTCCACAACACTCGGCCCTGCTCTGCTTCATACTACAGTAACGGTAATAATCGCATCCATGAACATGATTTCTGCCCGAGTCCTATCCCGAGGTGAAGACCACATTCTCCACATTCTGTCTCAAGATTCTGCACTCAACCATGCCATCATCAAACTACGCCTTTGTTTTGAATAGGCGACATTTAGTGGATGGAAAAGTTACATAGTGCACCTTTAACAAAAACAATAACATCTGTAAAAACTGTAACAACCTCATTTTATATAGTAAAATTTTAATATTCTGACTGTTTGAGTTTTATTCAAATTAACCATTGGTCTTCCATAGTATCATACATTTAGATCATGATAACCAGTTAAAACCATGGATATAGCAATACCATGGCAAAATAACTATGGTTTCTATGGTATTTGTGTGAAAAACAGTAACATATACATATATATTACACAAACCCGATTCCAAAAAAGTTGGGACACTGTACAAATTGTGAATAAAAAGGAATGCAATAATTTACAAATCTCATAAACTTATATTTTATTCACAATAGAATATAAATAACATATCAAATGTTGAAAGTGAGACATTTTGAAATGTCATGCCAAATATTGTATATTCTCTGGGCCAAGGCTCATTTAAAATGGACTGTGGCAAAGTGGAAAACTGTTCTGTGATCAGACGAATCAAAATTTGAAGTTCTTTTTGAAAACTGGGACGCCATGTCATCCGGACTAAAGAGGACAAGGACAACCCAAGTTGTTATCAGCGCTCAGTTCAGAAGCCTGCATCTCTGGTGGTATGGGGCTGCATGAGTGCGTGTGGCATGGGCAGCTTACACATCTGGAAAGGCACCATCAATGCTGAAAGGTATATCCAAGTTCTAGAACAACATATGCTCCCATCCAGATGTCGTCTCTTTCAGGGAAGACCTTGCACTTTCCAACATGACAATGCCAGACCACATACTGCATCAATTACAACATCATGGCTGCGTAGAAGAAGGATCCGGGTACTGAAATGGCCAGCCTGCAGTCCAGATCTTTCACCCATAGAAAACATTTGGCGCATCATAAAGAGGAAGATGCGACAAAGAAGACCTAAGACAGTTGAGCAACTAGAAGCCTGTATTAGACAAGAATGGGACAACATTCCTATTCCTGAACTTGAGCAACTTGTCTCCTCAGTCCCCAGACGTTTGCAGACTGTTCTAAAAAGAAGAGGGGATGCCACACAGTGGGAAACATGGCCTTGTCCCAACTTTTTTGAGATGTGTTGATGCTATTAAATTTAAAATCAACTTATTTTCCCCTTAAAATGATACATTTTCTCAGTTTAAACATTTGATATGTCATCTATGTTGTATTCTGAATAAAATATTGAAATTTGAAACTTCCACATCATTGCATTCTGTTTTGATTCACAATTTTTCAACTTTTTTGGAATCGGGTTTGTATATATATATATATATATATATATATATATATATATATATATATATATATATATATATATATTATAATAGTATAATTTGTTATAATCATGTATAATGTATATAAGAATTAACTCAATGTTTCATATATTTTAGATGGGCGTATAGCATGTTTCCCAATTATAGCATGTTCATCTTTGTGACAACTAACCTATACTAATCTATACCATTCACCTGTCAAAGCAGCTGGGGCAACTTTTCTCTTTTACGGATTACCACGAAAACCAAAGCGCAAAGTCTAATTTAGCAAAGTCTAAATTAAACATTTATAATAGGTTTACCATAGTGAATCAGAATAAGACAAAAACATTTTGGAAGAAGGATTTTTTGGAAAAATATTTTGTTAATTTGGAACAAAGAAAGTGTTACATAGTATATCTTTAATATAGTCTATATTTTGTTTTCAGAAAGCTCACATCTGTGACAGTGATTATTAGGGCATGTCCTCGTCCACTCACCCTTTAGTTCATCTTTGATGTCAGTCTGAATGAGATCAAAGGTTTCAAAATCTGCTTCACAGTCGACCGCACCCTGCACTATTTCACACGCACATATGATGCCACCTGAAGACAGCATGTTGAAAGGGAGCTGCTTATTTGTTTCTTTTCTTGATTGGTAGTTTTTCAGCTGAAAATGTTTTTTTAGGATAGTTTTGAAAAGTGTTTGTTCTGACTTTGCATTTAGGGGAAACCTAAAAGAAAGACAAGGTATTTGTGTCTAGCGAAATGTTTCTTTCAATATGAGTTTCTTTCACATTTTTATGGCCTTTTTCCTTTTATTTCTATAGGACAGCACAAAGGTAAACAGGAAACATGAGGAGGAGAGAGGGGAACAGTGTGAGAATTTAAACAGAGCTACATGACAATATGATAATTTTTACGTAGAGCTACAAAGGATAAGGAAGACAGGGAAGTTCATCAGCCATCATGTGTCTCTGCATATATCCCATATGCATTATAAAGAGAAAACAAGAGAGAGGAAGCAGAACAGCACTCCTCATGCGACTATTCACTCCAGGTAATGGTGTAGTTACATTGCTACCAGAAGGGGCTAACTAGATAATGCTAATTATCTAAACCCTGATTTCTTCAGTAGCTATAACTATAAAAATACACAAAAAATGTATCTTCAATATATACTTATATAACTTATACAATATAACTTCATTAAACTATTGCACCACCATGACAGTAACTGTATAGCCTCCGTGTAGAGCCGGTTTCTTCCCGTGTGCTCACTTCAAATAGCCAGTAACAACGAAGTGCCCACTCTAGTGTTGGTTTGCTGCGCCATTCCCCTCCTCATGGGCCAGATATGCACTTTTATGCTCCAGTCGAGTTCCCCAAACCCTGCTGAGTTCCTCTGCAACCAGCGGCAGTCGGACGTGGCGGAGCGTTCGACGCCAGGTCTAACACTCGTATTCATTAGTGGAACTTGTGTTAGGCTGGGTTCCATATGTTGTGACTCCCACGGTGGTCCCATATGTGTATTTTTCCATGGTATGGCTCCCTACGGTGAGCCTGTGTCTTTCCCTTGGCAGAGCTCTGAAGTCTCTGTGCGGCGTTGTCCCCCACCTGCAATGGCCGGGGCCACCCTTGGGACTTCCGTATGTTCCACTGCCCACTGGCCAGTCCACACATGTATATTCCACATGATACCTCCCTATGGGTAGGATGTGGCTTCCACAGCGGCCTCTCGGGGCACGCTTTCCCAGCGTTATCCAATACTCTTGCGGAACAGCAACAGTGACTCTCTCTGAGTGAGTTTCCCGCCTGAAAACAGACGAGGGCTGAAGGGCTTTCGCAGGGCGCTGGAAGTGGTAGTAACTGTGGCATTTTCCATAGGAATCCCAATTTGTCAGTGACGTCCGACTTCCGTCGAACGTGACCGACTGAAAGGGAACGTCTTGGTTCCGTATGTAACCCTCATTCCCTGAAGGAGGGAACAGAGACGTATGTCCTGTCGCCACAGTTGCTGTACCATCACTGCAGGGCTGAGTCACTAGTTTGGCTCCTCAGTGAAAAACAAATGTGCACTGCATCTGCTTCCTGTTTATGGCCATTGGCCCGTTCTCTATATCTCAAAGCTGATAGGGGCTCCCAGAAGTGATCCCAATTCGTCGATGGTGTCCGACGTACGTCTCCGTTCCCTCCTTCAGGGAACGAGGGTTACATATGTAACAGAGACATTTTACTCATTGAGAGATTTATTTGTGAGGGAATAATTACATAATTTTATTTTGAACATTCTGTTGACTATAAGTAACTTTTGCAACTACATGTCAACTTATTCTAACCCTAACCCTACCAGACTACTAATACTCTACTAACACTCTAATGAGAGTTAGTAGACATGTAGGTGCAACTTTAGCCTACTCAACAGAATGTCTTGAAGGGATCATCAAAATAAAGTGAAACCCAAATCTGCTTCACAGGTAAAATGTAATTAATTGCTAATTACAACATTGAAATGAAAATGTAAAGCCTGTTCAAATACTAGAAATTGTCAAACAATGGAAATAATTGGGACAATCATGTAACAAACTGTACACATTTCATTTATCTATTATAACAATTATGTCATTTTGGTTGCTTAGCTGTTTCCTTGTAAAGTTTTTCGTCAGGTGTGTGATGTTCTTTTTTTAATATGATGTCATTACGTTGCTGTCTTGACGCTAGCCAGTTGCTGCATTGCTAATCATGGTTTAGAGTATCGATATATCTGCCCTTTCCAAAGAACACAAGAACGCGTAGAAATTTTGCAGATGAAATTCAGTCATTTTAATAGGATTCCACGTGATCAGTATTTTCATGTGAGTAAAAGATTTCCCCATGCAAATTTTTGCATCGGGTTAATTTGCTCATGATGTTTTAAAGTAACAATGAATTCAAAATGGACAATTATTATTTTTTATCCAGTATTGCAGTATCTATTATAAATTATTTATCAGTACACATCATTTTTCATCAATCATATGCCCTCATAATCTTAAATCAAAATAACTTCGGTAACACTTTATAATGTGGGTGCTCTAATATGCATTAATTCATGCTTAACTAATGCACAGATAATCATGAGTTAATGTATATGTCAGAACTTGATCATTGCTCTTCCTGCTTTTTCTCTCATTTACGTTTCCCTGTATTTTTCCACTGCACCACAGCTGTGCTGTATTCTTAATCAGCACTACTGCACACCACTCTCTCACCTGTCTCTCCATTTAAGTTTCCCGCACTTGATTTCTGCGGCAGCTGCGCTGCATTATAATCAGGGCTCTTGCACACCTCTCTCACCAGTTTCTCCTCTCATTTAATTTCTCACACTTTTAGCTTCCTTCCTTATCTGCCTTCTCTGCCATCTCTGCCAGAGTGTTTTGACTGTTTTTCTGTCATGCTCTAGCCTTTCAAATGTTAATCTATTTTTGCCTTGTCAAGTTTTGATCCTGTTCTGTTTTTCCTAGTCTGGTCCAGCCCTGCAGCTCAGTTTTCCCATCTCCTTTTTTGGATTTTGCCTTTTTGTTATTGAGTCTGTGTCTGTGCTTGGATTATTCTCTGCCCTGCACCTCTTGCCCTCTTGCAGTATTGCCTCACTGGACTGTCTACCCGTTGCTGACTTTTGCCTGTCCTTGGATTATGTCATCAGCCATTTCTTTGCTTGGCAGCTCGGCTGCCCAATTAAATATTGTTTCCTTTTATTTTGCTTTTTGTCCTAATAAATATAGTTTGAACTGATCTGCTCTTGGGTTCTCTGTTTTTCTGTCCAGCCCTCACGTCACACTCTGGCCACGATAGACCCAGCGGATCAGTTACCTATGTGTGCAGCTGTGGAGGCGCAAGGTGCTATGCTTGGACGTCACCAGGAGGAGCTCACAGCAGCACATCATGCCGTTGACACTTTGATGCACCAGGTCATATTTCCCAGATGCAAAGGGACCGCGACCTTGAGCCGCCTGCCACTGAACTTGTTCCTACCATCCACGAGCCGCGGATCAACAACCCACCTGTTTATTCTGGTGAGCCCACTATGTGCCGACCAGTGCAAGGGTTTATTTATTTATTTTTTTAACAACCCACCACTTATGCCTTGGATTCTTCTTGGAGGGACTGGCAGAGTATATACAGGATGAGGTTTATGCACATTAACTTCCTGAGGGTTTAGACAAGCTGGTTGAATTGGCGATTTGACTGGACAAACAGTGGGACCTCCGTCGTAGAGTTTGTTCCTCCATGCCCACATTCCAGGATACAGCTCCTGCCGGGATGGCCACCGATGCTCTGGTTCATCTACCTTCTCCTGAACCTATGCAGCTAGGCAGGTATCGTCTATCTGCCACAGAGAAGCAGAGAAGCAAAAGCACAGGGCTGTGCCTGTATTGTGGAAAGCCGGGGGCACTTTGCGCCACCTGTCCAGCAAAAGCCAGCGCTTGTCAATAGTTAAGTGGGTACTAGCAAGCACTATCTCTACAACCCTATCTGCAGGTTCCTGGTCCATGCTATCTATCTCTGTAGTGGTCCAAGGTGCTAATTTTCATCTATCTGTTCTCTTAGACTCAGGGGCTGAGGGAAATTTCATGGATTCCACCTGGGCTTCTAGGAGGCATTCCTTTTCAGGCTTTTGTTCCCCTCTCATGGCTTATGCTCTTGATGGCAGAGAACTCTCCACTATTTCTACCATACCACTGTTCCTTTAGTCATTGTCGCTTCTGGTAATCACAGGGAAGAATTTTTTTTTTTTTTTTTTATTTATTTGTCATTCACCCCTTGCCCCTATTGTCTTAGGACACCCTTTGGCTTACTACACAACCCACATATTAATTGGTGAGAATTTAATTTTATCATGGAGTTCTTATTGTCATGCCCATTGTCTTGTGTCTGCGTTGTCTCCTGTTCTCTTCCTGTGTTACAGGAGGATCCTGTGGATCTCTCTCAAGTTCCTGAGGTCTATCATGATTTGTGGGCGGTCTTCAGTCGGTCCTGGGCCACTTCCCTTCCTCCGCACCGTCCTTATGATTGTGACATCAATCTCCTCCCTGGCACTTCTTCGCCCAAAGGACCGTTATTCTCCCTGTCTGCTCCTGAACGGGTGGCCATGGAGCGTTATTTGTCAGAGTCTCTGGCAGCGGGTGTCATTTGTCCTTCTTCCTCGCCGGCAGGGGTGGGGTTCTTCTTCGTAAAGAAAAAAGATGGCTCTTTGCGTCCTTGCATAGACTGTTGGGGGCTGAATGACATAACTATTAAGAACAGGTATCCTCTACCTTTGTCTTCAGCCTTCAAGGTTTTGCAGGGAGCAAAGTACTTTACGAAGTTGGACCTCTGCAACGCCTACCATTTGGTTTGGATCAGGAAGGGGGATGAATGGAAGACGCCATTTAACACTACCATGGGGCATTTTGAATATAGGGTCCTTCCCTTCAGACTTACTAATGCCCCAGCTGTCTTCCATGCTCTCATTAATGATGTGTTGAGAGACATGATCAACCAATTTGTCTTTGGGTATTTGGGTGACATTCTGATATTTTCTTGTTCTCTCCAGGTACACATCCAGCATGTCAGGTGAGTGCTGCAGTGGCTTTTAGAGAACCAACTCTATGCTAAGGCGGAGAAGTGTTCATTTCATAACAAGTCAGTTCCGTTCTTGGGTCATATCATCGCAGTGGAGGAGATCCACATGGACCCTGTGAAGGTGATGGCTGTCTCCGATTGGTCAACACCTGATAGCCGAAAGACATTGCAATGTTTTATCAGTTTTGCCAATTTTTATAGGTTTATTCGTAATTTCGGTCAGATGGCAGCCCCTCTGACTGCATTGACCTCCATGAGAAAACCTTTTTGCTGGTCTCCAGCAGCTCAGGCTGCTTTTAATGAACTAAAGAGCCATTTTTCTTCAGCGCCTATTCTAATTCTATTCTATTCTCCTTCTAGACAGTTTCTTGTGGAGGTCGGTGCATCAGAAGTAGGCGGCCGAGCAGTTCTCTCCCCAATGATCCTCATGATCACAAGTTACACCCTTGTGCATATTTTTCTCATCAGTTGTCACCCACAGAGCAGAACTACGACATCAGTAACCGTGAGTTGTTGGCCGCGTGCCTGGCACTGGGGGAGTGGCGCCACTGGTTGTAGGGGTCAGTGGAGCCGTTCCTGGTCTGGACCGATCACCAGAACCTGGAATACATTAGAAACGGCTGAACTCCAGGCAGGCCCACTGGGCACTTTTTTTTTTTTTGGTTGCTTTAATTTCTGTTTGTCTTACCGGCGGGGTTCCAAGAATGGTGCTTTCACGTCAGTTCTCTGGCCCGGAGGACATGGTGCCACCAGTTGGGAACAGAGGAGCCAAGGGGTTGTCCAGTGGGCAAATTGTTTGTTTTCCGGAATCGGTCAGGCTGGAGGTTCTGGAGTAGTGCCACTCATCCAGGTCCGTGTGTCACCCAGGGGTGAGAAGAATGCTGGCTGGGCATGGGAGGGGATGTCCATCAGTTTGTGGTTTCTTGTTCTGTTTGTGCACAAAACAAGTCTGGTAATGCTATGCCCATTGGTCTGCTCCAACCCCTTCCTATACTTTACCATCCTTGGTCCCACATTGCACTGGACTTCATGTCAGGGTTACCGGAGTCCAGTGGCAATACCCTGGTTCTAACGGTCATGGGCCGTTTTTTCTAAGGCGGTTCATTTCATTCCAAACTCCCCTCTGCCAAAGAGACCCTCTGTTTCCTCGCAAGGTCCCGAAGCTGCAGTTCCCTCTGTTCAGGCATTAATTGATCTGTGCCGGGATCCTGGAGGCAGGCCAGGGAGGCACTGCTGTGAACCAGGGAACGCACTCAAGAGACTGGCGGATCGCCGCCTGGCTGAAGCACTTAAATACATCTGTGGGCAAAGGGTGTGGCTCTCCACTAGGGACCTGTTCTCTTAGGTGCCATCTAGAAGTTGGCACCGCAGTTCATTGGGCCATACCCTATTGTCAAGGTGATCAGTCTGGTGGCTTCGCCCCGCACTTTCTTTCATCGTGTTCACCCCATCATCCATGTCTCCCGCATCAAACCCTGCATGTTTCCTCCTTCATGAGTCATACATTAACTCATGATTATCTGTGCATTAGTTAAGCATGAATGAATGCCTATTAGTGCACCCGCATTGTAAAGTTTTACCATAACTTCCCCTCCCTTTGCGGTGACATCTCTTCTCTGATGATGTGTTCACTGGCGAGAGGGCGGGACAATCTGTCACTCATATGACATCACCGCAATAGCAAACCACAATCCAATCAATTCCTGATGGACAAAATCAAGTCCCGCCTTACTTTTTTTTTTTTCCTTGTTCGAGAAGCTGTTTCACTCAGATATGTCACAATAGGGAAGAAAAGACTATTGCAACTTTCATTTCATGCCATCTTTAAAGTACATTCAACACTTGGATTAATAAATAACTGTATCACAGGTGTTCTGCTGTGTCAACAAGGAAAACAATATTTATTTATATGTTTCCATGTTTAATTGAAGCCATCAATAGCGTCATTAGACTGCAAGAAACATATAAAAACCACAAGTGCCTTCTCAGTAGCTTAAGGGCCCAAAAAACACACTTGCACAGACACACACTATAGGAGCAGGATTAATTAAAATGGTTAATCAACTATAAGCTTTGAAATGAAGAGCCTCTGGACCTAGATCAGGAGGCTGCGTGTAAACATCTCGGCATAAATATGAGTTCTGAAGCAATTCAGGCTAGCAAACTCATCCTTGCGAAACAGCCTCAATCTTTCTGCTTTTTAGAGCCGCTCTAGGCTATTTTGCTCACCACTTAGTGTCAGTAGCCCAACCCTCTATCAAGTGGACTGCGGAAATATACCTTGGAAAAAGGAACATAGACAAAAATAAATGTCCTTTCTATCAGTAGCAATAAGCTTTCAGGGCCTAAGGGTTTCAGACAGAGAACAGTGAAGTCTATGTATATACATACACAGGGATTAATGATTGATATAGAACAGATTCCTCTCAGTGAACCGCAAAGAGATGGCCAGACACTCAGGGCCTTTTAATAGGTGCCATGCATGACTGAGTCCCTCTTACTCACACCGAAACTAATGTAGCATGACTAAAGGTATGGACACTACTCCCAGTGTGCTTGTCTGTTCTGTGATGTGTATTGGTCAGATTTAAGGTCTTATTTTATCACAGTTGCACAGCTAATGAAGCAATCATAAAGACGGCACTGGCCGCAGAGAGTCACAATCGCCATGACATCTGCTGTTTGTTCAATGAAATGAAAGTTTCAGTTAAATTTAAACTCTTGAGTAGATGAGTTTGTAAAGTTAAACATTTTCACTTACGCCAGAATCAACTTCTATATTCAACCTGTGTGAGGATAAAAGCTCCAAACCTCTGGGTGTTTTTACTTGTAGATTCTGCACACCACCAGCAAATGGAAAAACAGTTTCCACAAGAATATACTTTCAAATAATTCACCATAACAAAACTGCCTAAGCAGACTGTTTACTGCCAAGCTCTGGGTACTCAGTAAAGGTAAAGCTCTGAATGAGTTCATGACTTGAGTAAATATAATCCAAAAGTAATCATTTGCTCTTTTATGCGTGTAAAGTCCCAGACTTATTGTTCAGTTGGAGAATCAGAGAGCAGCGCTGATAGCTGCCTCTCTTGTGTGTTTTTTGAGTTTTGCAGACTGTGATGACTGTTAGTTGATAGCAAAACAACACTAAATTAAACAAAATCTAGATGAAACCCACTTGCAGTGTAGGGTTAAAGGGATAGTTCAACAGAAAATGAAAATTCTAGTCATCATTTACTCACCCTCATGTCATTCCAAACTAAGACAGACATTTGTGAAAATATATTTCATCGCTCACAGAAGAAAGTCAGATTTGGAATGTGAGTACATTTTGGGTGAACTATCTCTGCATATTTTCACATATGCATAAATTATTTTTTTCTATTTGTAATTAATTATAATAATTAAATTAAATAAAAATAATTATAAAAATACTTAAATAAAACATGTTTGTGTGTGTGTGTGTGTGTGTGTGTGTGTGTGTGTGTGTGTGTATGTATATATATATATATATATATATATATATATATATATATACACACACACACACTCACCTAAAGGATTATTAGGAACACCATACTAATACTGTGTTTGACCCCCTTTCGCTTCTTCAGAACTGCCTTAATTCTACGTGGCATTGATTCAACAAGGTGCTGAAAGCATTCTTTTTAAAATGTTGGCC
>CM031947.1:45325551-45348051 GCA_018749465.1 Paracanthobrama guichenoti | reverse complement strand
AAAAACAAACTGGTGCAGTCTGACCATTTAAATACATTAAACAGTGTTTCAGCAGCTAATGGCCGATAAGAATGATTTCACCCCCAAATCATTCTTGTTTGGCTATTGGCTGAGCACTGTTTGTTATCAGTGATCCTCCGGTGGGCCGCGAGATAACTTAAAATGAATTTGAATATATTAATATAATTCATTAATTGTATTATTGATATGTTAAATAATAAAAGTGTCATGGCACGCCGCAAAGCGCGTATAATTGATGCGCAAACAAACCATGGTATGTGCGCTCGCTCACTTTAATAAAGTTTTGTTTGGGTGACGATTGTAAAATGACATGTAAAGACATTTACAGTGACATGCTGGAGCCATACATTATGATGCCCAAACAAATCCATATGTGCGCTTCTCGCTCACTGATTGCTATCACATCGTATTTCTGCATGAATGCAGTTCAATACATTCACGTAGTTGTCAAAATGAATGGACTGTGAGTGTTTTATAATGGATGCTCACCAAGGGGGTGGGCCTTGCAGTACTGATTCGGAGAGGAGGGGGACCTTAGGAGTAAAAAGGTTGGGAACCACTGTCCTAGTAATATGCATGCTAATAAGCAACTAGTTAATTGTGAGAATTGGAACAATAAACCAAAGTATTTTAACAGCTTAATGGAAGATTAATGAGGTTTTATGGATGGTTAGATGTTGCCTTAAAAGGCTTATGTTGGCAGTAGGCAGAGGCAGCTCACCGACTTTTGAAAATAAAGCTATTATCTCCTTTCAGTGGGAGATCCTAGCCAAATGTTTATTAACAGGCTACCTCTTTTAAGACCATCAGGCAATATTAATCAATTATAGCTAAACCATGGAGTCTTACTGGCGTTTGTCAGATGAAGCCACCAAAGAAGAGAAATGATTTACCTTGCTTGATGAACTGTTCTTCTACTATTTAGCTACTTTGGTTCTTATAGCACTCTAGTCTCAGGTATTAATTATAATGTTAAAGTGCCCTATTATGCTTCTTTTTTTTTTTTTAAAGGTCTGCAAAGTTTCAAAGATCAAAGTGCACAATAAATGCTATTGTCTCCCAAAAGAAAGCAAGAGATTTCTGAATGGCTATGTAGGTTTGTAAAAATTTGCATAATGCCAGCCTATGGTCTTCATTGGCTGCCCGCAAACAACATCTACTTTGACCTGCCCTCAAACACTGTTGTAGCTGAAGCCTGGAAGGGCTTGCAAGAAGACGCTGCAAAATCCACTTTGCATGCACTTCCAAATGAGTTGGACTTGGCCTCAATTGATATAGAAAATCATTACTGTTCATATCAGCAAGAATTGCTGAGGAAGCCTCCAGAGCAGAAATTCAGATTATGTTAATGGGACTTTTAGTTTCTGACACACTGTAAGCGGTAGGTCAATCACATCAGACTGGGCCATCTGACTAATCAAGACAGAATAAGTTCTCGAAAAGAGGGTTTTTCTGGGAACATATGACTAAGGGGGCTCTTCACATCAGACACATTTCTGTGTTGTTTATTGAAAACAGGAAGACGCAGAACATTAGAAATTGAAAGCAATATTAGTACTCTGGTATTTGATACATCGACTATGTTCAAAATTGCTCTGTTGTTGACATAAAACTCACATTTTTCCAGAAACATTCTAAGCAGGTCTAGCAAAAACAAACTATTTCTGCAGCTCATCGAGGCCCCTGCTGATTTGGAGCCCTGGGCAGTCACACCCGGCAGGCCTGTGCATTAATCCATCTTTGTCTCTAGTTTCCAACACTCACAGATAAAGTCTCCACTCCTCTTAATGAAATGACGGAAACACTGTGGTTGACGCGAGAATGAAGATAAAGCATCGCCATCATAGCCCATATGCTGTGTGCTCAGTTGAAAAACAATACTTACATGGTCACATTTTTTCATATACACCCTTGTTATGCTCAAAGTATTGACCCACAGAGAAAGGTCAGTCCATGCACTTTTTCTGCTGTAGAAGGCCTGGGTAGGTTTAATAAAATGACTCCAATCATGGACTTGAGCTTGTGTGGAGGCTGTAGGGTGTGTGTATATTGTCATTTAATTTAGGCAACTGCAAATAGCAATAGATGATATTTACACTAAGTGAAAATAGCATTTTTCTTAGCGATAGAAATACTGTAAAAATAGTTGCATTTTCTTTTGGCAATAAATGTAAATAGTAGTTAGATTCTATTTATACTTGTAAATAGTGGCAGATACTATTTGCAACTCAGTGTTGTACATTAAACTGTGTGCAATAAAAACAGTGTAAATTATTATATTTATTAAAATGATAAGCAAATTCCGCCTTTGGGGTCACTTCCTCCCTACACCTATCCTTTACCCTAACCGATAAAAACTATTATAATAATACACGTTAGACACTTTATTTCCACTTTTGAATATTTTCTTAATTTTTTATTGAAAATAAATGCCTTTCTGGTCTGAAATGTCATGGGAAAAGGGAGTAGCACGAGTTTGGAAAAAGGCAGATTTATGGTTTGTATCAAAACTTTCTGCCAAGTGTAATCTTACCCTACTACATTATTACTGCTATTAACAATACAGCTGCTTTCCATAATTTTGTATGGTCCGCGACGTCCAGTGGGCGGAGTTAGTGTAAATAGCTCTCTGCAACAAGGTGGGTCATTTGCACTCGTGTAAATACACCCCAAACTTCTGCCCAGCCCCTAAAATATGTATGTGATTAACTCCCCTTTAAAACATATGAAACTTATGGGAGGCTTCAGCTTTGTCCCATATTTTAACCAGCGTGTTCTTCTGAAGTTCTAATTTCGCCATTTTGATTTGGAAAATAGGCCTATCTAATGTGATTCATAAATGTAGGCTAATTAACAAACAAGAAATATTAAAGCAGTTTTCTTCAGATTAGTCATAAGATTAATAATATATGTGTACATATTGTAAATTAATATAATCTCCATTTGTAGCCTTCAGTAAATTAAAAATATCAGCTTTTTCAGCCTGTATTGGGTATAAGTTTAATAATGAATGTGCATATTGTGAATTAATTTAATAAACTTAACTTAGTTACCTAGCTTCTGCTAGCCTTCAGTAAATTAACGCTATTGTTACAAAAATTATTCATAAAACATATATCACTTAATTAATATCACTTAACCATACGCTTACTTTCTTCACTCACTACGAAATGAAAAATGAAAAAAAAAAAAAATATATATATATATATATATATATATATATATATATATATATATATATATATATATATATATATATATATATATATATATATATATATATATATATATATATATATATATATATATATATATATATATATATCATCAAATGTCAAAGGCAGTTCAGCTTTAGGGGAAGATAAAAGCAGAGAAAAGAGAGATGTGGGCATAAGAAGAAAGACAAATAATCTACTGCCCACTGACATGGTTTTCAAGCTATTGTTATCAAAATGTTTCCGGCCTTCAGAACATTTTAAAATGCACATATTTAGATCATAGAAATTGCAAATTTTCCTCGGGGAGCATGTCCCCAACCCCTTTAACTACCTCACATTTGGGATCTCAGTCATTATAAAACCCTACCTAAATTCCCAGGTACAATTAAGGGATATATACAATATGGTAATGCAGAATAAGGCATTAATATTTGCCTTTATAAGTAATAAACAACTAATATCCTAATAATATGGTATGCTGAAAAAAAATGAAAAACAAACTACTAGCTGATAGTGTTAACTGGATCCTAAAACTAAAGTGTTACCATTTGTTTCATACTTCCCATCGGGGCTGGAGCCTCTAAATGAAAATCCCAGAATCGCCCCTGCCATATCTCCTAATAATGTCTTATGTTTGGTGATCAAAGCTTTGTTGTTTTTATTGTGGGGTGGACTTTATTAGATAAGGACCTTTGCTAGTACTAGCCACTTTATTAGGTACACCTTGCTAGTACAGACATATTGGACTCCTTCTGCCTTCAGATCTGCCTCAATTTATTGTAGCATAGATTCAACAAGGTGCTGAAACATTCTCAGAGATTTTTGGTCCATATTGACATGACAGCCGCCATGCTGCAGATTTTTCAGCTGCACATCCATGATGCAAATTCTCTGTTCCACCACATCCCAATTGTGCTCCTGTTGGTTTGAGATCTGGTGACTGTGGAGGCTATTTGAGTTTAGGCGTGAACTCATGTTCAATAAATTAGTTTGAGATAATAATTTGAGCTTTGTGACATTACATGGTGTATTATTCTGCTGGGAAGTAGCGATCAGAAGATGGGTACACTGTGGTCAAAAAAAGGGATAGACATGGTCATCAGCAGTACTCAGGTAGGCTGTGATGTTTAAACAATGCTCAATTGGTACTAAGGACCTAAAGACCCACACCATTACACCACCATCACCAGCCTCTGACGCGTCCATGATGCCATTAAAAATAAACTATCCACTTGTTCCTTGCACTGAAGCCTGAACAAAGGCTTTAATATGATGTTTAAATGATCCTGTACTCTTCCATTTGTCCTGTTGTCACGCAGTAGTCACTTGGTCGTAAGCGCATGGAGAATGTCAGAAATTGAATGGCATCTGTACCTCAAATCAGTCTAGACAGCATCAGTGATTGTAATGGTTCTATTTGCTTTTGACTTGATGGTTGCGCCCGATGTAGACAAGTGTTTTAAGCGGCTGAACAGCAGTAGATAGTGTGATGATAAAAACTGACTTTCTTGGTGTCTTGCTCAGTCCATCATATGCAAATATTGCTGCATTTACACCATGCTAACTCATGTGACATTCTCTCGGTGATGTTCATATACCTGAATTATGCGCCCTAGGTAACACTATCAACGGCAAAAATTTAATCTGCAGCGGCCAGGTACAAAATGTCACGCGTCCAAGTCAGAGCTTTCAGAAAAATTCCTGTTTAGTTGTAGGTCTAATTTAAAGTTCATGAGGACATAAATGGTTGCTTTTTTGAGTCTTGTAATCACGTGGCATTCCGACATTAAGTGAACTCGCTTTATATTTGTCCATCTGACATCACAAATCCCACATCCAAACTTGGTTAAATAAATGTGCTTTTGTACAGAGGAAAATATTTTCCCCACTCTTTCCACTCTCTATTACAGCTCTGTGTAAAAATAAATAAAAATGCACTTGACAGTTTGTACCAAGTACCAATTAAGCACATGTGGCCTCCTTTGCAAGTAAAGTTATTTAAATGTAGACCTTTTATTACAGCCAAAATAAAACTAAATGACCCACTGGTCAATGACCCAGTTTTAGAGCAAGATATTAATTGAGAGGCTGTATGAAGTGTGAATTTGAAGGTCTGTTAAAGAAAAGCTAAAATGTGATTAATATGACATGACTAACCAAATGGTGACTGCATGGCTCGGTCTGGCCCCACCTAGCTCAAATGTCAACTTACGCCCATGTTCTCAATCATTTTAAAGTGATTTGTCAACTCCATCTTTGAGGAGAAACAAATAGCCATATTAATCACAGGCTTCATATGTGTTTCCAATTACTCTCATGAGATGACATTTCTCAGTCCGGCTATCACTGTATTCCACCAGTGGTCTTTTTGTTTTCATACTTGTACATGCTAATAATAACAGCATGTCCTGCTTTAAAGGTTCTACACATATTTTGAGTAAAATAGCTTGTATCCAAAGTAACCATACACTTGCCTAAAGGATTATTAGGAACACCTGTTCAATTTCCTTTAATGCAATTATCTAATCAACCAATCACATGGCAGTTGCTTCCAATGCATTTAAGGGTGTGGTCCTGGTCAAGACAATCTCCTGAATGCATTGTTTCATGTCCATCCCTTTATGACCACTCATGTACCCATTCTCTGATGGCTACTTCCAGCAGGATAATGTACCATGTCACAAGGCTTGAATCATTTCAAATTGGTTTCTTGAACATGACAATGAGTTCACTGTACTAAAATGGCCCCCTACAGTCACTCAGATCTCAACCCAATAGAGCATCTCCGGGATGTGTGGAACGGGAGATTCGTGTTCTGGATGTGCATCCCACAAATCTCCATCAACTGCAAGATGCTATCCTATCAATATAAGGCCAACATTTCTAAAGAATGCTTTCAGCACCTTGTTGAATCAATGCCACGTAGAATTAAGGCAGTTCTGAAGGTGAAAGGGGGTCAAACACAGTATTAGTATGGTGTTCCTAATAACTTTTAGGTGAGTGTGTGTGTATATATATATATATATATATATATATATATATATATATATATATATATATATATATATATATATATATATATATATATATATATATATATATACATTTGTACAAGAGAGCTATAAAATAAATATATAACAAAAATCATTGTTCTTCAAATCATTCTCTGAGGTTTCATAATTAATAGCCAAGTCAGCTTATATAGACTGTTACAGCTAGGATTTTTATAATCATCAATAAACGTACCTGATCTATCAGTGATGCCTTCAGATGTTTCTGTGATCCAAAAATTAGGGCTATTATGTTGTTCAGCTTTGTGCTCCACATCGTCCTGGGTAATTTTTTTCTTTGAAATTCTGTGGAGAAAAGCTTTCTGTTTATATCTGTTGCCTCTTTTTATTTGAAGTTACAGCACTTTAATCAAAAACACAAGCACCAGTCTACATACACACTACAGACTCTAATGGACCAAAACACCCCCAAAGCCATCTGATAACTTATTCAAGCAGGTGCACGGTTTAAAATGAGTGTTTTTAGTTTATGTTCATACCTGTATCTGCATGTTCTCTCCTGTTGACATGGTTTTGTGCAGCTGAAACTGCTGATGGCTTTGCTAACAGCAAAAACATGAGAATTTAATGTTTAACTCCCATTCAAACTCCACTCCTACATGACTTTTGGGATTGCATGTATATGTAATGGCACTGGGACTAGATTGCTGAATTTTCGCTTGCTCTTTACTCATACAGTGATCTATGAGAGATTGGGCTCATTCATTAAACCTTCAGAAATATATGAGTAAATTCTGGAGTAATTTGTGCATAAAACGACCTTTCCCGAAAACTCTCCTGACTGACAATAAACGCACGCTTAGTAAACATCCGGATGAATACGTATGAACTAATTCCAATCATTCGTAATTAGGCGCAGTGCAGCACGCTCATCCAAAATTAGCATAATCCCCTCGCCCTTGTATGAGTTACAATAACCACGTAAATTACGTGTCCAGAACGCTTGCAGAATCTTCTGGACTCCCTCTCATGTTTGGCTCCAGTATAATAGACTATTGCATAAATGCTAAAGAGACTAACTGCCAGACTAAACAGCCAGGTAGCGTTTGAGAGCGCTTTTGAGACCCAGCGTTTTTTTTTCAGCTGAGACGCTTTGGTTAAGTAAGGGATGATACCGAACACGACAGGCAGTAATGTGTAATGAGTAGGCTAATTTAATTTTTAAGAATATTATTGCATACAGGGTTGGGGGAGTAACGGGATACATGTAACGGCTTTTTACGTGAATCAGGATAGGCTAAAATTGGTAACTGCAATTACGTCAAAAACAAAACAAGTAATGAGAATTTTGTAAAAAAAAAAACATGGAATAATGGTTTAATTTAAACCAAATAAATTAGTATTTTAACATTTAATGATATTAAGGATAGTTCACCCAAAAAAGTCCCATAATTTACTCACCGTCAAGCCATCCTAGGTGTATATGACATTCTTCTTTCTCAAAGTTAGGCTATATTAAAAATGCTCTGGCTAATCCAAGCATTATAATGGCAGTGAATGGCAGTCCAAAATTTAAAGCCCAAAAATGCATCCATCCATTATAAAAGTAATCAATGCGGCTCTGGGGGATTAATAAAGGCCTTCTGGAAACTAATCGATGGGTTTGTGTGAAAATAAAAAATTTTGTAAAAAAATAAAATAAAATGTAAATAAAAATTTTTTTTATAATACCATACTGTAGCCACAAGTCTGTGTGTAAATATACACTACCTAAAGGATTATTAGGAACACCTGTTCACTTTCCTCATTAATGCAATTATCTAATCAACCAATCACATGGCAGTTGCTTCAATGCATTTAGGGGTGTGGTCCTGGTCAAGACAATCTCCTGAACTCCAAACTGAATGTCAGAATGGGGAAAGAAAGGTGATTTAAGCAATTTTTGAGCGTGGCATGGTTGTTGGTGCCAGACGGGCTGGTCTGAGTATTTCTACAATCTGCTCAGTTACTGGGATTTTCACGCACAACCATTTCTAGGGTTTACAAAGAATGGTGTGAAAAGGGAAAACATCCAGTATGCGGCAGTCCTGTGGGGCGAAAATGCCTTGTTGATGCTAGAGGTCAGAGGAGAATGGGCCGACTGATCCAAGCTGATAGAAGAGCAACTTTTTGACTGAAATAACCACTGCTACAACCGCGAGGTATGCAGCAAAGCATTTGAAGCCACAACATGCACAACCTTCAGGCGGATGATCTACAACAGCAGAAGACCCCCACCGGTACCACTCATCTCCACTACAAATAGGGAAAAAGAGGCCACAATTTGTACAAGCTCACCAAAATTGGACAGTTGAAGACTGGAAAAAATGTTGCCTGGTCTGATGAGTCTCGATTTCTGCTGAGACATTCAGATGGTAGAGTCAGAATTTGGGTGTAAACAGAATGAGAACATGGATCCATCATGCCTTGTTACCACTGTGCAGGCTGGTGGTGGTGGTGTAAATGGTGTGGGGGATGTTTTCTTTGGCACACTTTAGGCCCCCTTAGTGCCAATTGGGCATCGCTTAAAATGCCACAGCCTACCTGAGCATTGTTTCTGGACCTTGTCCATCCCTTTATGACCATCATGTACCCATTCTCTGATGGCTACTTTCCAGCAGGATAATGCACCATGTCACAAGAAGCTTGAATCATTTCAAATTGGTTTCTTTGAACATGACAATGAGTTCACTGTACTGAAATGGCCCCCTACAGTCACTACAGATCTCAACCCAATAGAGCATCTTGGGATGTGGTGGAACGGGAGCTGTGCCCTGGGATGTGCATCCCACAAATCTCCATCAACTGCAAGATGCTATCCTATCAATATGGGCCAACATTTCTAAAGAATGCTTTCAGCACCTTGTTGAATCAATGCCACGTAGAATTAAGGCAGTTCTGAAGGCGAAAAGGGGGTCAAACACAGTATTAGTATGGTGTTCCTAATAATCCTTTAGGCGAGTGTATATGGGGCTGTGTAATCTAGTTGGTGAAACAAGACACAGTTGCTTAGTTTTAATTTGCTTTTATTTTAAATTCATATAAAAATACTTTGATATTGCTTTTTACCTGACTTTTATTTACATATGACTGACTTTTAAAGGAATCCAAAAGTAATCAGATTACATTACTTTCATACTGTGGTGCTTGGATTATGTTATTGAATACTTTTTATGAAGTAATTTGTAGCTCTAATGGAATAGTGATTTTAAAAGTACTGCATATAAAAATGCAGTAACCAGCAATATTAACATTTTCTTTATTGTTTTCCAAGTCGCTTAAGTAGGATGGTTGGTCGGTGTAGTATTTGTCTCGCTTCCTCCTCCACTGTGATTGGACGGCTGGGTAAAAGTGACAGTGACGAGCGCAGAGTTCTACACAAAGTTGAACAAGCCAACTCTCAGCTACATCAAAACAAACAAATACATAAATAGGAGCAGGGTCCGTTTCTTTCATACTCCTCGCTTAATACATCTGAGATGATTTGACAGATCCCAGATCTTTTTTTAATCGTGATAACCGATCTCTAGCACTTTGGTTCTTTCAAACGAATTTATGGATTGATTAAAAATATCTGGATTAAGTTATCTAAGATTACTGTGTTGCTCTTTATGTTCACTGAAGAGGGCAGATCCATCGATACTCAAACCCACAATCAGTAGCAGCAATTGGTTACGCTAAGACAACGTAATGCCATCATTTAATTAAAAAGCTACCTGGCAAAAACTTGACAAAGAAAAAAAAAAAAAACACGATTTCTGGACCTTTATAAGTGAAACAGCTAAATCCACCAAAATAACATAAAAGTTATAATAGATAAATGATAAATGTTTTTTTTTTAAACATGATTCCCAATTATTTATATTCACGATTCTATAGTATTTTGTACACCCTTTACATTTTTTATTTCAATGTTGTAATTAGCAGTTCATTTAATTTAAATCAATCTGAAGCAGATTTGTTACATGACAGCATTAATTAAAGTTTCTTATGGGTCAAGATCAAGCTATCCCATAATATCCGGTCACCACTCAAAATGAATGCACGGCTCAGAGTAACGTTACAGCATGTGTGTAAGACAATAAATTATAAAGTAATTATTCCATCACAAATTAATCTCTCAATCAAGTGGAATCAAGTCTATAGTATTATACACCTTTTACTACATTATAATATTATTTTCAAATACATTTTTATATTATTATTATTATTAAAAATATTATTGCCCCTGGTTCAGTAATGAACTTCTTATAATAAAGCACTTTTATATAATGCAGCAGTGACTGGGACAGATTTTAAGTATCACTTCAAGATGCAATCTAACTCTTACTTACATGAAATGAGCTGCCCTGAGCAGGTTTAAGTTTACGGACCTGTTGCTATGACAGCAAGTCCAGGATAAGCTTCTCAAGAGCCAAACAATCCAAGATCATGCCAAATCATCAACAATCAAATCCAGCTAACTGAGTTAGCGACACAAGAATCGACCCCAGATGTAAACTTCTTTTGTACTCAATCTAACATTTGAAAATATATGTTATAATAGCATAGTTGTATGAGAAAGTTTTTTCACATTAAAGTATTTACTTAACCAATGTAGATACAGATCTGACACTGCCTGCCATCTAAACTAATGGTTCAGATTTCATATAGTTTGCAGCAATAGTGCAAAGACATTAGCTTAGTGATTGATTTCAAACCTGGGTCTACGCACTTGTGTGCAGTGTGAACAAAGCCACAACGCTTCAACTGTAGTCAATATTAGAGGCTGTAGTACCTATAATTACACCCATAGCTCCTGAGCTGTGGACCAGATACACTGTGAGAAAGGAAACTGTTTTTAAAAAGAAACATTCCAGGTTATTTACTATTTAATGTCTGTGCAGAAGCTAGAATTGCTTTTGAGTATCATATGGGACTGGTGGTATAATGCAGTAGTCTTTTTCTGCTCAGTTGTTAGAGGCCTTTCATTGTAAATTTGTACTCTGGAAGGCACATTCTGTTCTCTTTTTATGGGCCAAGGATATATATATATATACACCACCTTTCCTCATTATTGTGTTGGTCCCCTTTTGCAGATCCTTTAAGTCCTGTATATTGGGCCTCCATGGATCGAATTTGTTCAGCACATCCCACAGATGCTCGATTGATTGAGATCTGAGAATTTGATGCTAAGTCAACACCTCAAAACACAATGTTGTGCCTTCTAACCATTCCTGAACCATTTATGCTTGACAGGGCGCATTATCCTGCAGAAAGAGGAACACAACCACCAGGGCATACCGCTCTATTCCTATTCCAGGTGGTAATGGGTCAAAGTAGCATCCACACGGATGGCAGGACCTAAGGTTTCCTTGCAGCAGAACATTGCTCAAAGCATCACACCGCCTCCACCGGCTTGCCTTCTTCCCATAGTGCATCCTGGTGGGACTTACCCCAGGTAAGTGGACGCACACTCACCCGCCATCCACGTGATGTAAAAGAAACGGATTCATCAGACCAGGCCACCTTTTCCATTGCTCCGTGGTCCGTTCTGATGCTCACGCGCCCACTGTTGGGCTTTTTGGGTGGTGGGCAGGGGTCAGCATGGGCACTGTGTAGTACTTCTCGACACTTTCTATCAGAATCCAACATTAACTACTTGAGCAATTTGGAGCTACAGTAGATGAAGGTTTTTTGAGTTTAGAGATATTTTGCTTTAATGTGTGATGTGGTGTGTTCCTCGCCAATTGGTCTTTACCTCCTGTCATCAATACAGGTCTACAGGACTTGTAATTCCCATTGTGAACTCATGTTTACATTTGAAAGAGCTTTGTATCTGGGTCTGGGTATTTAAGGAGATGTTTCAGAAGGGTCAGGGCACAAACCTTACATCGGTCAGCCCATAATGCTGAGTGTCTTCAGTGCTATGTAATTTTCAGAAGTCAGGTATCCATATTTTATTCTTACTTCAGAGCATTTAATGTTATATGCTGGATTATCTTTGAATTGATTATATAATTGGTATGATACATTTACCTGACTAATAATAAATTGTTACATTTGAATTATATTCTGACTTTGAAATGATTGACTTTAATAGATTACGTTGTATCCATTGTTACCACAAATCTGTGTTCAGGTTAGTAACAGACTAAAGTCTCGCCAACTCTAGGCATTAGTTCAAGTGTACTTAGACTGTGAAGGCTAAAAGGGAATTTCCGCTTAGACAACAATAATGTTGATCGCCAAACTAAACAGGGTGAGCCTTTACTCTGTTTAAGGTAATGTTATTCTAACTAAGTGTATGTGGAAACCATGCATGACCAAACCAAAGCTACTTTCAGGAGAGTAATGTTGGTCAACTTATATCTGTAGTAGTGGTTGGTGACCTCTGATTAGCTTATAATGTTATTCTTAATTCAAGTGTACACAGATCTATAAATTCTAAATAAAATACTTTAGAGAAAGTAAGTGATGAGGGCGGCACTCTAAAACAGTATAGCTTCATTTACACCTCTGTTTAGTGACCAAGACTGGCAAGTTTGTGATCGTGGGCTTCTGCATAATGAACGGCAGGTGCGTGGACCTCCTGTGCAACTCTGAGAACCGAAAGAATAATATCAATAAGAGTAAAGAGTTAAACAGATTAATCTAAATGTGTAGTTAAACTGTTATACAAATGACCTAATAACCAATCGCATTCCAACCTAAAATTTGAGGTCAAGTGATAAAATATAGTTAAATAAAGATAAACTGGAATGAAATCACTTTTACCCCTACTCCTGAAAGACAGAACGTAAGAAACCTTCACTCCACCAATTGTAAGCCTTCATTGGGATGATTGGGCGGGCTTACACTCCCATCGCATCAATGAGCCTTGGTCGCCATGAACTGCTTTTCAACATTGATAATAATCATAAATGTTTCTGGAGCAGCAAATCATCATATTAGAATGATTTCTGGAAGGATCATGTGACACTTGAACACTGTAAATAAATACTTTTGCTATACTGATACAAAGATCTCAGTAATTTACATTACAAACTTTTAGAATTGCTTGGCCATATGATATAAATATCAGCAACTGCACAAATTGCATAGTATTGCCCACTTTGGGCTTTTTGAATAAAAATGGTGTGTTTTTCCTCCTCTCAATGAGCTTCATGAGCATGATGTATCAGTGCTGTGTAGATTACAAATTGTGTTACTGATTCCAAAATGTCATGACAAAATTGTAGTTAGTAATCCATTATATTACACATTTAAAGTAATATAATCTGACTACTTTTTGATTACTTTTAGATTGCTTTCATTGATTTGAATAAGACAATCTTGATTTAAATATACAAAGAGAAAGAAAATATATTCCATTGCATGGAAATACGAAATGTGAATTTGTACTAATTTAATATGTTTGAAAGACAAAAGCCTTCCAAAGACATGTAATACATGGTTAAACGACTCATTGAGTGGATAATTCAAATAATAATTAATGTGTCCGCCAGAGCTGATTAGATATACAAATGTTGTAATGCTGAGAAAAACTTCTTAAAAATCAAATGGTTTCTCTTAAATCCAGAGATCAAATAATGTGAGAGTCTCAGTTTTGACTAGCGGCTGTGTGTGTGTGCAATTCCACAAACCTGGAAGACCTTTCTGAACATATATAAGCAGTATAGACATTTTTTATAAAGGGAAATTACAAACCCGATTCCAAAAAAAAAAAGTTGGGATTAAAAACAAATTGTGAATAAAAAAGGAATGCAATAATTTACAAATCTCATAAATTTATATTTTATTCACAATAGAATATAGATAACATATCAAATGTTGAAAGTGAGACATTTTGAAATGTCATGCCAAATATTGGCTCATTTTGATTTCCTATGAGAGCTACACATTCCAAAAAAGTTGGGACAGGTAGCAATAAGAGGTCGGAAAAGTTAAATGTACATATAAGGAACAGCTGGAGGACCAATTTGCAACTTATTAGGTCAATTGGCAACATGATTGGGTATAAAAGAGCTCTCAGAGTGGCAGTGTTCTCAGAAGTCAAGGTGGGCAGAGGATCACCAATTTCCCAATGCTGCGCCAAAAATAGAAAGGAGTTTCTCAGAGAAAAACTGCAAAGAGTTTGAAGTTATCAGAGAATCTGGAACAATTTAAAAGTGCGTAAGGGTCAAGGCCGAAACCCATACTGCATGCCGCGTGATCTTCGGCCCCTTAGACGGCACTGCATCACATACAGGAATGCTACTGTAATGGAAATCACAACATGGGCTCAGTGAATACTTCCAGAAAAACATTGTCGGTGAACACAATCCATCGCGGCCATTCGGGCCAAGTTATCGGGTTAAAACGATAGATCAAAAAAGAAGCCATATCTAAACATGATCCAGAAGCACAGGTGTTTTCTCTAGGCCAAGGCTCATTTAAAATGGACTGTGGCAAAGTGGAAAACTGTTCTGTGGTCAGATGGATCAAAATTTGAAGTTCTTTTTGGAAAACTGGGACGCCATGTCATCCGGACTAAAGAGGACAAGGACAACCCAAGTTGTTCTCAGCGCCAGTTCAGAAGCCTGCATCTCTGATGGTATGGGGGTTGTATGAGTGCGTGTGGCATGGGCAGCTTACACATCTGGAAAGGCACCATCAATGCTGAAAGGTATATCCAAGTTCTAGAACAACATATGCTCCCATTCAGACGTTGTCTCTTTCAGGGAAGACCTTGCATTTTCCAACATGACAATGCCAGACCACATACTGCATCAATTACAACATCATGGCTGCGTAGAAGAAGGATCCGGTACTGAAATGGCCAACCTGCAGTCCAGATCTTTCACCCATAGAAAAACATTTGGCGATCATAAAGAGGAAGATGCGAAAAAGAAGACCTAAGACAGTTGAGCAACTAGAAGCCTGTATTAGACAAGAATGGGACAACATTCCTATTCCTGAACTTGAGCAACTTGTCTCCTCAGTCCCCAGACGTCTGCAGACTGTTATAAAAAGAGGGGATGCCACACAGTGGGAAACATGGCCTTGTCCCAACTTTTTTGAGATGTGTTGATGCCATGAAATTTAAAATCAACTTATTTTCCCCTTAAAATTATAAATTTTCTCTCAGTTTAAACATTTGATATGTCATCTATGTTGTATTCTGAATAAAATATTGAAATTTGAAACTTCATTGCATTCTGTTTTTATTCACAATTTGTACAGTGTTCCAACTTTTTGGAATCGGGTTTGTAAAAATATATACAGTAGAAGAGAGAATCAATTAAATATTAATAATTAACTGTCATTGTGAGAATAATATGTCCACCTTCACATTTATCCTTTGTGCATGTAATTTGTAGAACATTTAAGGAGACATTTTAGAGATGGTATTTATGTTGTAATATTTTTAGGAAAACTATAAAAACTAAATGAAATTCTCTAAAAGAACCTTTGAAATGAATCTAAAGCAAACCCGGGGCCATTCCAAAGCTCTTACTGAAAAAATTGCATTAATGTTAAAGAGTTATACTTTCTATCATAACTGAAAAACTAAACTTTACACAGTCATGGTGAATCAATATTCAGAGGTGTAAAATCATAATGATATACATCCAGGCACCCAGAACTAAAACAAGACCATTACTCTACAGTATTTGCTTGTTTCCTTTCAATTTTCATTTTAATTAGTCTCTTTAATAAAAGCTTTCAATTAGATGCATTCCAAATGCAAACTCCATCAAATGCTGGCAAGGCTGTGATGAGCGATAACTCCCAACCTTTTTAATTATGAGCGGCTTCAAGCGGTGACATTCCTGACTACTCCCAGCTGATGAAATGTCTGGAAACATTGCATGGTTATATTACAGGCTACTTCGCCAGCTGATGCTTGTTCCCACAATACACATACCTGGGGAGTGATATTACACTGCTCTTTTCCAGCTTAATAATATCAGTCTTCTGTTACAGTCACCTTTGTGCCATTGTTCTCTAAATGAAGACCTTGACTTTGTTCTGCCTTCACTTTACTGTTGGTCCCAATTAGCTTGATGTTTTGATTAAAGTTTTGTTTAATTGAGGAAGATTTACAGATTTTCCCTCCAGTCCAATAGATCTGCAGTGTGATTTAGAGCTTTTCTCCTGATGACAGATGGTTATATCCACCCAGCCTTCAAGAGAATAAGACTGTATGAGTGTGACTGTGTTTATCTTTGTGCCACACATAAAGCTCTATTTGAACGATCTAAGCGCATGGTCTAAACGGTCTATGTGCACTTAGGGCATGTCCAGAATCCACTTTTGCTAGTTTAACGACGAAAATGGTCTGGGCGTGTGTTTTGGGCGTAACGTGCAATAAACCAATCAGAGTCTCATCTCCATTCCCCTTTAAAAGCTAGCTGCGCTTTTGCACCATGGCCGATTCGCTATTTACATGGCGGAATTTGCGAGCATAAAGACTGAATGCTTCTCCAGAGAGGAATCCTTTTTATTTTTAATATTTAAAAATGTTAGTGTGCTGCTGTGTGTCCCTGTCCCTGTAAAATGTTGCTGTTTGAGTGTGAAAAAGGTCTGCAAAGTTACAAAGCACAAAGTCACTCCTCCAAAGGGAGTTATTCTCTATATCAGTAAGCACTGAAATGCGCCGATTGTAGTCCCCGATTGAGTTTTTTTCTGAGAATCAATACGTCACAATATTCCTAATTTAAACAATTCTCATCCAAGGCATATGCAAAATGAAAGAGGTGGGGCCTGGTGAGCTGTATTTAGTGGTGTGTTGAAACCAAGCGACAACCTCCCCCAGTTTCTCTTGAAGCCAATACGGAAGTGACTTAAGCTGCAATTTCATCGGCTGGCCGCTAGAAAGGCTCAGAAGGGCAGAATCTAATTGAGCAAAATGACAAACTTTACAGCAGAAAAAAAAACATATTTACAGCCTGGAACAAATTGTGGTTTTGGCTATATAGCAAATTTTGCCCGCATAATGACAACTGTGAAGGGGGTGATTTTTTTATAACTCATTCACTTACATTATATAAAGCCTTAAAGTTGTGCATAATTAAGAGTGTGACCACTTTGAGTGACAGGTGGATAGCCATTTGTCTGCTGTCTGTTAGTCATCACGTCACCTCAGCTCTAGCCACGCCCCGCCTCTTTGCCCATTGTCAGTTATCCGGGAGTGACGTGTGATGACAACAACGGCCAGCTCGACCCTACTTTGCACTTCAGAACTGCTCTTCAGATTCCTATGGGTGACGTCACTAACACTACTTCTATATTTTTTCCAGTCTATGGTTGAAACTTGTGGTTATGGGAAGGGGCGTGACATTTCAAACATGTCTCCAACAGACCAATCAGAGCACATTGTGCTTTTCAGAAGGAAGGGCTTTATCACGAGACAGGAACTAAAGAGAGTTACCATGATAGACTGGGAAGAAAGGTGCTGCTCAATGTCATATATGTGAAAAATAGTAAAATAAATAAATAAAAAAATTTATATTCAAGCATGAAAAACCTATCTAGTAGTATCTACCCCAAAAACAAAATCATGACTTTGTAAAAGTATTGTGTTAACACAGGGCAGGTACACACTTACAGGACTGGTACATGAAGTGATGTGATACTAAGGTGCAAAAAGAGGTGTAAATATACTTTTGTTTTATACCAAACAGAAACACTTTTTCTTTCGCACATATTGGCACAATATAACAAGACCTGTAAGCAAAGAATTCTTTGCAGCAGTTCCAAACCCACATTATTTCCCTATGGACGTCTAAGCACAGAGTGTACATCCTCGAAGCGGTCACAGATGCCAATGGAAGAAGGCGGTTGTTATTCTCATTTTACCTACTACTAACCTCTAGAGTGGTGATGTGTGAGTCTGGTATTGCAAAAGCAATGATGGAAATAAAAGTAATGATGTGGAGCAATGAATGTGAAGCACTATAGCCATTCTAAAGCATTTGAATATGTATTATAGACCATTTACATGTTGGAAATCCTGTTAGAAAAGTATGATTACAATTTTGCATTGCATTATACAGAGTTATGAAGTATGAGTTCATAAGTACAAAAGAAGATATTTTGAAGAATGTCTATAAACAAAAAGTTGATGGACCCTATTGACCATGCATATTATTCTTTTGTTTTTCCATCAATTGTTTGGTTACCATATTCTTCAAAATATCTTCTTTTGTATTCAGCAGAAGAAAAGAATGATGACAGAAGTTTAATTTGTGGAGTGAAATATCCCTTTAAGAGGGCTTTTGTTTTTGATTCGCTTAAATAGGATGCAAGTACATTTTTATATATAATTTCATATTATTTCTATTGGTGAAAGATTGACAAAAAATTATTAAAACAATTATTTCACATGTTATTTCAAAGCAAAACATTGTGTACTTAAGTGTATTGGGTGAAAGTGCCTAATTTTTGTTAATATTATACTATCTGCAAGTTAAGTTTAAAAAAATAAATACAATAATTAAGATCTGAAGTGCACATGGACATTCAATTAAGACACACTTCTTTTCACAATTCAAAATTTACCCCCATTAATTTTCCAAATGTGTCTGGTCTTAATGTAAACAGGTCATCAGTGCACTTTTTTTTTTTTTATAGTTTTGTAACTCTGTAACAACTTGCCCTATGTGCTGATGCTCAGTAGGCTCATTAGACAATTATTGTTTGGAATACAGAGACATTGTCAAGTAAAAGACATAACACCAAGTTTATGCATTGTATTTTCTTTAGTACTTACATATAAGGAGGGAAATACAACAGTTGTTCTTTAGGAGGATACAGGATGTTGTAACAGTGCTCTGTACATTAAGGGTGTGACAGCACATGGCTGACAGTACCGTGCTTCAGCAGGTCATAGAGTATACTCAAATCATACACCACAACACAGCATGTGGTCATGCAAAGGCCTAGTAGCAGCTCCTCTTGAAAAGATAAATGAAAGCGCAGATATTGCAACTGCTGTTTCATATACATACATACATACATACATCAGTTAAAAAGTAGAAAACAATATGAAACCGAAAATATCCTGATGATGATGTTAAGCACAACGGAAAGTGTATGAGCTGCTACCAGAGACTTCTGGTAGTAGTCGTGATAGAGACTCATAAAAATTTGCATCAGAAGACCGTAATAATACATGGGAAATTATATTCATTTTGACTGTCAAAGGTACAGTTGAAAAGTTTATATCCAGTTCTGAACCACCATATCTGTAAAGTGAGGGCCAAAATAAACCTTTGACCAGCACTCCAGCTGCCAATCAAAACCTCTAATACCTTGACATGTTACATTATCAATTAACATTTCATCACACGTCATAAAGACTGAGGGTTTCTTTTTGAGAAAGGGTGAAGGGGGCAACAAATCATAGGAGAAAGGTGGAGAGGTGTCAGTATTATGTTCTCTGTGACTTTTGAGTGGAGTGCAAAGGGCCCTGATTAAATTAGGGGTGATCTATTATTTTACTTAAATAAAAATAATATTATAATAAAATCTATAAAACAAGAAAGCAAAAATAGGTGTTCTCCCGGTTACAGGAAAATGACTTATCACGACTATTAAAAAACAAAGTCAGGTGGTAAATCCTGCATGTTACAAATAAGCACAGTGGGAAATAAGCGTTTAATACAGTGTGAATTTAGACATCCTGAAGAAACTGGGGGGACTGAAACCCTGAAACTAACCTGTGATAGGTCAGCAGCACATACAGATACAATTTCCTTTGTGCCCCACCACAAAAAAGCTTCCAGACCAAGTATTAGCTTGACCTCTTTCTAAACTAGTAAATGCTTACATTTTTGGGCTTGATCTACTACACTACACATTCTGTGGTGTTTTCTTTAACACTTCACAGCGTGCTTCAAAATAAAAACAAAAAAAAATTAAACCTCAAAACCTGCAATTTTACATTGTGGCAGATGTTACAACTAGTTTGAGATATTTCTTGGTATATTAACGAAAGTAACCGTGGCGCTTATAATGATATCTGAAGCAGATTTACTTAACCGTAATAATCAACCCCTCCAGTGTGTTTGCATAGCATTTTATCCTTACCAGAGATCTTAACTCATCACCACCTGGATGGGAATTCATGGTGAGATCAGTAAAGAGACAGAAAAAGAGAAAGAGAAAGAGAGCCTCACTGAAATTCAAAGTATCTGGCTGCCGAGTCCTATATAGCATCTGCCTCCCCTATTTCTCAGGCTAACTGAGTAATCGAGTTGTTAAGCCGCCAGCAGTCGTTATGTACTGAACATGGTATGTACACAGGAGGGAGAGGTCTGGCACATACATGTAATGCATGGTAACATGATATGTCCTCTATTATCATTTATGTATGATTAGATAATTCTCACAATACAAACATATACAAAGTAAAAAAGAAACAAAATTGCGCTAATTGTGCCTCCAAGTCTCCATTCATGCAGAGGAATGTTGGAGAAGATACTAACTCCACAATGTACAAACTCCTCGCTTCCCATGCCGACACATTTAATTGAGATACAGACACCTGTAGAGTTGCCCCTGCTTTGGCCTCACCAATGTGAACAAATGTGGTGTCAGCACAGAGAGAGGTTGTGACTATTGAGATCCATTTAATAAGGCATCTGACTTTAACCAAGATAGTGAGAGAAGCAGAGGTGGTATCCAGATTGAGAAATGAGTATGGAAATACTCAAAGACAGACGTGGTAAGAACTAATTCAACAAATCCAAGGTACGTGTAGGACTGAGATAACGCTGAAAAGAGGGGGCAGGGGGATAAAAACCATCTAACTTTTCCAACACTGACAGAAAAGAATCCCTTTGGCATCGTTCTTTAGGCGAACGCCCCGGATAAAGTTCTCGCGGCTAAGTGTCAGGTTTGACAATAATGCTGAAGGAACATGATCCATCTCAAACACAAATCTGGGACAAAAAGTAGACCCAAACACCTCCGTGCGCCTCTTTGTTGAGAAGAATCTGTTGAATTAAAAAAAAAAAAAGAGAAAGGAAGAATGGACAGTATGCCAAGACTCCCAGGCATTCCTCTGAGAAAGATCCTATCCACAGCAGGGTGACTCCACACGCGATTACAAGTACTGAGGGATCCATTTTGATATTAGTGTTCACAACTAAAAACCCTTTTTCCCTTTAAAGATTGTACACTCAAATTCTGCTACTGGAGCAGCAATCACACACACCGCTAAAGCCATTTTTGCTAGAATCCCTTTGACTCGCCTTTGGCTTCCTGGCAGCGTCATGAATATTTATTTTTAGTTTGTACAAGTTTCAATGTGTAAGGGAAACAGCACTGTGCAGAAAACCCCAACAAAACTGGACACTAGGCCTTGGTTGTTTTTTTCGTGAAAGGTACCTCCTCTAGAGTGAAAATTAAGAGAGAAAATAGAAATGAACGTCTTTAGAAAGCATACAGCCCGATCAGGCTATTTCCTTTTATCCTGCGCATGTAGTCGCAGCAGTTCCTCTGGGTCCTGAAAGCCCATGTCTTGACATACCCACTGAATGTCCTCTTCGTTGGCAATGGGGATGGAGTTGTAGGGTAAATCCTCTGTGGAAGGGTAAAGGTGGTGAACTTGACACGCTTATGCTTGGAGGTTGGCGAGCTGGCGTCCTCTCCGTGGTCTTTGGTGGAACCACCGAGCTGCCATCTCCTCGGCCGTGGACCTGGCTTTGCACGCTGGTCTGGGAGCTTCCACTGCTGTGGTGGTCCCCGTGACAACAAGTCTGTACCCTCCAAGGTGTTGCTGGGCTCTCCACCGCCTGAGGTGAGAGGTCGCCTGGGTGCGCAGGGTTCCCCATTACCCAAGAACACCCAGTGGTGGGAATGGTCCATGTTGGCTTGGCCTTCAGGAGGGATGCGCTTATGGCGATACTTCAACACGAACACAATGCAGTTTATAAGAAAGACCAGTATGGCGAGAGACAAAACACGCCGAGAAGAGCATACATGCCGATCTAGGTCAGTCATGCTACGGGATTGTGCACAAACTCGTCATCCTCCTCATCTTCTTCAGTTGGTTCCTCCGGATTGCTCACTGTAGGGAAGTTGGTGTAATCAATGGGCACACTTGCGGGTTGCTCATTAGATGGCTCATACCCTGCACCACCCACGTTGGGATCGATAGCGGGCTTTCTCGTGTTGGCAGCAATTCTGGTTTCTATTTCAGTCTCTGTATCCACTTCTCCTCAGAGTCTTCATCTGGTCCA
>CM031947.1:45275378-45325451 GCA_018749465.1 Paracanthobrama guichenoti | reverse complement strand
ACTAAAACAAAAAGCTTTACAAAACACAATGCTTTGGTGCCACCTCCAGAACTGTATGTTTGCTTTGTATCTTCAGTGAGCTCTTTCCCTTCTTCCTCTCTCTTCTCACCATAGTCCCCTGGTCTTGCTCACTGGGGTTGTAAGGTTAGTGATTCTTAATTCCAGCACGTAAGCTGCCTTCTCACATACAGTTATTGTGAAAGTTGCTTATACAAATCCTTTTAATTGAAATGCTCTTCTTCAAGGTTTATACATCCAACATTACACATAGCGAAGGAATGAAGACTAAGAGACAGGAGGTGATTAATTAAAGAGAGATTTACTGAAGAACAGTTTGCAGTTTCATCAGCAAATAGCTTCTGCTTGTCTTACAGAGTAGGCTACACTTCCTCTAAGTGCATATACATTATGAATATTATTTGCATATTGTGCATGTGCACACTACTACTGTAATTATACTATTACTACTAATAGCATGTCATGTTGAGTGTAGCCTCCAAATAAGTCTGGGTTTATACATAGGCCTACTGGTCACTGGAGGCGCTGAAGAATATCATTTAACAGGTTTATCAAAGATTGGCAACTTTTTGGAATGTTCTGGATTCAGCCGTTTTTGTCTGCCAATAAATTAAATCTACATGCTGAAAGCTTTAGAAATTGTATTAAGTAATTAAGGTTTGATATCAGTTTGAGCACTACCATTTTCATTTCATGTTACCCAAATTTGAGTCTATTCCCTTGCTTCAGAGGACAGAGATTAGTGGAAGCTTTTCCACCACTGAATAAAAAAATAAAAAGCTGATTGTGACTTTTGTCTCGCAACTGTAGCGTTTTCTCTCGATTGCGAGTTTATATCTCACAATTCTGACTTTATTTGCGCAATTCTGTCGGCTTATTTCTCATAATCCTTTATAACTTCGCATAGCTATATATAGTCCTATAGAAAATGAGAGATAAAAAGTCTTGCCAATCATATACTCTTTATTCCGTGTGTTAAGCTTTGTATAGGCTAAGTTTGACTCACAGAAATTAATGAAATGAGAAAACAGACTAATAGTCTACATTTATAGGCTAAACATCTCTATCTCTGAATACAGCGCTGTTTATTTCCCTTACTGCTTTGGTGATCTAAGGTTTTGAAAGAAGTCTCTTATGGTCACCAAGGCTGAATCTATGTGATGAGATACAGTAAAAATGGGTACAATTGCAAAATATTATTACAATTTAATACATAGATACACTGTAAAAAAAAAAAAAAAAAATTCCGTAAAATAACAGAAAATAATAGTTCTTGTTTTTAAATGTCACAGAGCTTTTATTAAGTTAATTTTAGTATGTCAAGTTAACTGCATTAAAATGAAAGCGTTGCTTTGGCAACTAAGCTGAAATACAGTATTTATTTGGGTTATTTATGTATAATTCTTTTTTTTTACTGGTTTAGTTAAGTTTATAATAATACAATAAAAGACATGGGGGAAAAAACCGGTGAGGAGTAGGGGACACCAGACTAGCCTGCCAGATCATCGAATGATACGCATGGAGATCAATGGGGTGCGGATGCCACAACCTGGTCTCCCACACCAGAAATCATCGTTTGTTCGCGGAGTATATATAACCCGACAAGACCTATGTTTCACTATGGCGGTAAACAAAAATTCAGCCTGCGACTTTTACACACGTTTGTTACACTTGCGCAATCAAATTAAGGCGTATGAAACACGATCACGGAGAATACAAACTCTACGTTTTTCGCTTATTATACTGTTTTTAAATCCAAAACAGTCATATTACCCAAAATGCTTTGCTGCTTACGCAAACACGCAGCGCTGTTATTGGCGCCGCGTGATTATTGCGAATTCTAAGCAGAAAAGTGGACAAAAAATTCTTTAGTTTTTGTCAAGTTAGTTTAACCCTTTAGCACACACGAGCAAATCTGTGTGGTCAGTCTTGGCTGGTCGTTGATCAGAAATGTCAGTGCATCACGTGATCAGTGGGCTCACTGGCTTGGCGTCGAGACAGGCAGCGCTGGTCATATACAACCATTCAGCGTCATCAACCACCACGATGTTTTATTTTAGGTTTCAGACATTTATTAAATACACACAAGTACCAGCAAAACAATAAATTTAGAGTTTGTAAAATACACGCTGATGTCTGTAAAAGTGGCAATAATAATAATTTCCATGAAACTTGGACAGCAAGTTTACTTTCACATCAGATACACATTGTGTAAGTAACTTCAGCCTTTCCTCTGTTATTCTCCTATTCTCCCAGTTCACGGCCACCTACTTTCATGTATTTCGGGAGAAAATAAAGTGAAATAAATAAATAAATAAAATAAAATAAATAAAATGGCGGTGGCCATCGCATAAGCTTAAATAACTTATGATCCTTATAAGGTGTTTAAACAACAAAACACATCCACTGTAATAACTTGTGAGAGAGGCGGATCTGTTCAAGGTGGATCTTTTACTGGGAAATAAGCAGCAAGATAGCATCACAGCCAGGCGGACTCCATCTGCCACGAATAACAAGTTAAAGAGATCTGGTTGTCATTTGGCAGTGTCGATCAGCAGAGGTCGCTATTTTACAAGATAAATTTACAGGGCGGATATCACATTATGAAAAAGATGACTGTGGTAGATGGATATTACTTGTGATAGACAAGGATACTAAACATTTTGTATTAGTTAATTGTTATGCCACCAATAACAACTTGAACAACGAAATACTGTTTTCAAAGATCGAATCTAGAATCCAACATTTTATGTTCTTGTATCCTTTTGCCAAAGTTATTTGGGAGGAGATTTTAATACTGTGTTTGATGCAACCATCGATAGATGGCCCCCAAAAAGCAGGCCTGGCCCTTGAGTGAACTGGATAATGTGTGTTTAAGATTGGGCCTTACTGAGGTCAAGCAGCAAAAGTTAAGAGACAATGTGCAAATACTATTGGCTAAGTAAATATGCAAGTCTAGTCTTACATGTCACTGTTTATAACACAGGACAGTCATCTGTTGCTGGGCAGCTTTAAAACAAAACAAATTGGGGCATAAATGAAGAGTATACCCACTTCTCTAGGCACCACTACACCACTGGAAATAGTGACGTAAAGAGCTGTGAGGAAAAGGGAAGCCATGCTCTCTGTCATTAATGTTAATCACTCACTGCTCTTGACTACAGAACTTTTGTAGCTTTAATAAGGATTAATCTGTATTTAATTCATAATTTATGCAGTGCAGACTGTTTGATAACTTTATTCAATTTCTGTAGCCTATTTCCTACCGGTTGGATGGGAAGGGCACAGAGGTAAATATGACATGGGCTTATGAGAGGGTTGTTTTAAGTTGAAGATTGAAGCCTAATAAATGTTAAAAAAGCGTTCAGTTACACTGTAATGTTGAATGGCTATAATTAATGTTTAAATTTGGGGGAAATATTTCATAGAGACAGTATCTGCATCAGTATCAGTGATACTGGCCTTCGTTCATAAAAGATGCCATTCAACAAATATTTAAAATATATTGTCTTTGTAATTTGGCGATTTACTGTGAAATTATTACATCATAAAATATATTAAAAACATGTAAGCGCTTGTTGTACAAAAGGCCAAGCTTTAATGACGTTGGTGCCCTCCAGGACATTTATTTTATTACACTTATGGATACGCGTATTATTACTGAATCACATGATTATTATTTCTGTAATTTCATTGTTTAAGTCAGCAGAACTAAATGTCAATCAAAGACTGTTTCTGTCAGACATGTACGAAGTCGCTAACTTCTGCGCTGCGCGGCAGTTTTGTATTGATCTCCGTGCTGATCTGGTCCAATTTCGAACAGATTTTTGTTCATACTGTGTGCGTACATCTTAAAAGTAAGTAGTTACATACTCTTTTATGCATCTGTTGTTAGATTTAATTGCTGTTATGTTATATTACGATGCTAAAAGTTGGTTTATTCCTTTGAAGTAGTCAATGCGCACGTGTCTTGCATTCATTTCAGCATAAACCACGCTGAATAAGGTTTTAAATGCAACTTTTAATATTATGTGGAAATATTTGCCTGATTTGATAGTTTAAAGTGCATATACTGTATGTATAAACCAGAAGAAATTTACCTGCTGGACTTGTTATTACTGTTTCTGTCTCATGATTGTGTTTTGTGTTCATTATGGTTATTATTGTTCATTTATAGAACCACACTCATACTGATGTATGACACAAAATGGAAAAGTAAAGGACTTTTTGTGGACATGGACCAAGTGATTTATTGTTCTGCCTGAACCATCTGTAGCAGGTTGTCACCTAGTTTAAGAACTACACCTTAACAACTTTCATACAAAATTTGGTCCTTTGATCCGGATCCAGACAGCTACTACAGCATCTCCTTTGGAGAAACTTGGACCAGGGAAGGTTATTGCCTTTTTGGGACAGTTTGCAGCCTCTGTTGTGCAACATTTGCTGTGCAGAAACATGTGTATGATCATAGCAAGCCAGAAGAGGATGTGCGTGCATCAGTAGCCAAACTTTGATTTTCTGGGATCCCAAGACCCGTGTAAAGTGCGTTGATGTGTGTGTTTAAATAAAAGTGTTTTTGCAAATTATTTGTCATGACTTCTCGTTTGAGAATAAAACTTCAACACACAATCAGTTGCTCTTTTTATTCAAAATTAAACTACTCTCATGATGTACTTTTATCTTTAATACAGTAAAAATGACTATATGGTCTATCATTTTTGCTTCGCTAAATAAATGTAATTAAAATCACGAACAATTGAATTGTCATGGATTGCTTGTAGAATATTGCTTGGAAGAACCAAAACATTTCATGTGAATGTACTGCAGGCTTGCTCATTTCACAGCTTTAGTAGTTCCATATCAGCACTGTGTTAAACTGAACCCTGAGTCACAGCGCATCAAGTGCTCAAAGGGATTTTTAAGACATGTTTTGTCATTTTGTAAACTAAATGCACCGTTTTTGAGGGGAAAGCTTGGCTGAATAAAGTTGAACTTTATCATGCCACCAGATACATTTATAATTTATATTTACATGTTTGCATTATCTACATGTGTATGAATAAATGCAAATTCTTCCATCCACAATTTCTCCACTAAATATTATTTTAATCAGTATTGTGCTGTTCTTTTGTATTGTTGTGAAGAGTGTGAATGCACTGAGGAATAGCCAAGGATATAAAACCTGTGGGGATAAATGAAGTCTGTCACAAGTGAATTGGATTTTGAATTGAATATTGTTTACTTCGGTCCTTACAAACAATTTCTTCATAATAAATGAAACAAAAACAGCAAAAAATATACATAACTCAAAAAGGTGTAGGCTGAAGCCACTGCTTATTATGCCTACCCTTTATACACATTTATCTAATGAGCGTCATTTTTCTCTCTCTAATGGATTAGATTAGTACAAGATAAACAATATAGTTACATGAGACATTTTCCAAAATGTACCAGGATAATAACAAAGATCATATATAAATGTACACATTTCAGATATCAATACAACAGATGAAGTACTGCATACACCAATTATTTATATTGTGATATAAAATTATCACCTTGTTTTAAACATTTTCTTACATTTACAAAATGAATTGCACAGTTTTAATTCCTTCTCAAAATGATTCCATCGCTTTACCCCTTTGACAGATATACATCTATTTTTATATTAGTTCTTGACCGTACTTTTTTAAACATGGATTCCTCTTCGTTTATACTGACTTTCTCTTATTTCAAACAGCTTCTAAATATACAGTTTGGAAGTAAATTATTATATACTTTATACATCGTCTGTGCAGTAAAAAAAAAAAAAAAAAAAAAAAAAAAAAAATCAGCTAAATCAACAATTTTTTAAAGCTTGTAAATTAATAATTTATTTGTTGGTTCGTAATAGTCAGCGTGTTTTATAATCCTTATTGCTCTAGTGTTCACACACTTCAGCATGCCGATGCTTTTATTAAGGTCACTGAGCTGAAGCAAGTAGATATTCTTCTAGAATGAGGTGAGCAATAGCCCCTTTCACAACAGGACAGTAATGTTCGGCAAAACTACCGTCTTCGACTGTTGATATGTAAACTTTCAGGAAGCAATAACTAGAGTGACATGTTATATATTTTTGTATTTATAACAATACTTATCTAGAAAATACTTGCATAATTATTTCTTGTTTGCAGTATACTTTAGGAAAGAGCTCTGCCGCTAGTACATAACTAGCGATACAGAAGTGAAAGTCGCTGGCTGAGATTCTGCAGGAAATCACGTTAGCAGCGTTTGTGCATAGAGTCTATTGGGTGAAAACATCTCTGGCCCATCTGGGCTCGGTTTCAACTGGCGCCGTGTGTGGAAAGGCTAACTTATATTGCTAAGGGCAAGCGTAAAGACTTTGATCAGCTGTGGGAGCCATACATAAATATCATGTCAAATTGAATCGTAGACCTTATTGGATTGTAAACACTGTTTGTTACAAATTAATTAATATTTTATCTATTTACTATCTTTTATCTATTTACATATTTATTTAATTTTTAAATGCATTTTTGTTGCTATATGCCTAGTTGAGGTGTAGTTATAAAAAAGAAAAGGACAATAAACATAAAAAAAGAAGAAGAAGAAGAAGAAGCTGGCGCGGTGTTCAGCTCCTCCAGCGTTCACACCGAGCTCCACAGAGGATGTAAGCTGTAGTTGGTGGTCACTCCTCTTTCTGTAGGTGATCAGGAAGCTCTCTGCAGTGCCTGTGTCACTCCTGCTCACCCTGTACAAATAAATGAAACCGTTTATCCACACTATCCTAACAATACAATCCAAGCCATGAATGCTGTGATTCAGATAAATGTAATGTCACTGGCCACCTGTTCACTGTAACCAGGGATGGCACTCAATGTCGTCTAAACTGGGACGATCTGCCATACGTCACTGAGACACCAGCTAATCAACTGTTGGCACTCTGTAACACACAACACAGTCTTCAGGAACACAAAACAACAAACTTTTCCGGGTTTTATCTCTGAATGTTTGCTATCTCTTGCCTGTAGACAGCTCTCTAGGGTTGAACAGGCTGCTTTGGAAGGAGATCCCGTGTCCGACTTTGATGGGAAAGTACAAGATGTTGTAGGCGTCACCCCACTGACCAAACAGTGGCAGTCCTGCATGATAGCGGCGCTGATCAAACCACTCAGGAGGCGTATCTAAGAGTGCCTGAGAGACACAAGAAGACCAGAACCATCCACTGAAAAGTTCCCTCCAAACAAATTCTCTTTGTATGATCATTAAAAGTTCACAAACATCCACAGAGAGCAAACCTACCTGCAAAGGATGTGTAGGCCGAGTCCTTTAGCAGATCTCCACAACCAAAAAGTCCAGCAGCTTGATGTCATAGGAAGCTGTGGAAATCAGCAGGTTCTCTGGCTTGGCGTCCGGTGCAGGACTCCTTTGACTCTGGCAGTGCTTCAGCGCGGTGATCAGCTGCCCCAACACTTTCTTGGCCAAGCTCTCATCCAGACAGCCGTTCTTCTTGCAGAAACTCTGCAGATCTTGGCGGGGAACAGGCCGTTCCAGGATCATGCCGTAGTCTGTGTGTCGCTCAAACCACTCCACAAGCTGCAGGACGTTGGGGCAGGCAGGAGCCCAATTGACCCGGATCATCAATGCCACCTCCAGCGGCAGCGAACCCCTGACCTTCCTGCGGGGACAAATGCTCTATTATATCGAAGCGGATGAAGCGGAACAACAGATTCACGCTGAAACTTACAACTTCCAGCCTCTTTTGGGTCCTGTCTTTAGAGAGGCGTGCTTGATGGCAACCTGCAGGCGGATAAACCACAGTAAATCACACCTGCCTGATTGTGACAGATGACATTTACTGATTTAACACTTATAAATACATTTATAAAGGCTGTCTGAACAAAGGAGGAAAGAAAATGTCTTACTGGCAGTCCGTCAGACATGCAGATCCAGCATACACGGAGCGAATCCGCCTCGTCCCAACCAGCGGGCGATCGCATACGCTTCTGCAAAATATAACGATCAAAGAAATGTCCTTAAGAGAAAACATGTTGCAGTATTTACAGCCGTAAATGGACATTACTTTAATGCAGCTTTTACATCAAACAGCTGAAGAATATTTTAACGACAAAATCATTTAATAACTGAAGCCATAACTTTTTTTAATGTAACGTATTCCTGACCTCTCCTGAGAAGCGTTTGGCAGCGGACCTCCATCCTGGCTGCTGCTCTGCCTCTTCCTCTTCCTGTCAGCCGGATCTGCGGACACAGAAACAACCAACTCAGAAGGCTGGTGGGGATAAATATCGTCGGCAGCTCTCCCCACTGACTGGGGAGCGGCTGGCTGCTGGATCCTGGAGCAGCTTGAGTCTGGAACTGAGTCTTCAAACATCAAAAATTAGTTTATTTTAATAATAATCAATAATCAATGTCAGTGGTTCTGGTTACATCAAAGAGTTACTTTTTGTTTTCAACTTTATATTTTCAGCGACAAATAATTTATTAACTGAGCCATAACCAATAAAAGCTTATTCTGACCTCTGCGAGCGTTTGGCAGGCGGACCTCCGTCATCTGCTCCCTCCTGGCTGCTGCTCTGCCTCTCCTCTTCCTCTTCTCTTCCTGTGAGCCGGATCTGCGGACACAGAAACAGGCAACTCAGAAGGCAGTGGGGATAAATATCTCTGTAACTCCTGCCTCACTGTCTGGGTCGGGTCTGGCAGCGGATCCTGATAGCGGTCATCAGAACCGAAGTCTCCAAACCTCCTGGCCAGCCGACTGACTAGAAGCGGCTCTGCGGGATCCGGGGCAGCTTGAGGCTGGAATGTTCCAAACATCAAAAATAGTTACTTTATGTTTTCAACTTTATATTTTCAGTGACAAATAATTTATTAACTGAGCCATAACCAATAAAAAGCTTATTCTGACCTCTGCGAGAGCGTTTGGCAGGCGGACCTCCGTCATCTGCTCCTCCTGGCTGCTGCTCTCTTCCTCTTCCTCTTCCTGTCAGCCGGATCTGCGGACACAGAAACAGGCAACTCAGAAGGCAGTGGGGATAAATATCTCCTGCCTCACTGTCTGGGTCGGGTCGGGTCTGGCAACGGATCCTGATAGCGGTCATCAGAACTGAGTCTCCAAACATCAACTAATTAGTAATATTTTTTAATCAATAATCAATGTCAGTGGTCAATTACAAATCGTTCATACAGTTATTACAATTTTAAAAAACAAAATGCATTTCATATGCAAGGGATCAAATCAATTAAATGGTACAGTAAATGGTTACCTTGCAGAAATGTTTTCACATTAATTTAGTCAATGATTGTACAACATCATACCATAACATACCAAAAACTAATTAAAAATAAACACTCGCCTCCTCTTTCACCTAACGTTATGTGAGCCATCGTCCTCGAACCTGCAATAGAAACAAAACAAAATACAATACAAAAAGAAAAGAAAATATAACTCTCCTCAGAAATAACGTTAAGTTACTCCTCCCAACAACAAAATCAAATCAAACTCAAAACTCTGTCTAAAAGAACAATACAGTAAAATTAATCTCAGAAATGATACAAATCAAACGATGCAGAGAAAACAATCTCCTTCTGGAACAAAAGTCTCGCCCAAGAAATCCTCAGAAAAGCTTCCAAATCTCGGATTCGCCTCGTCTCTCAACAGATAGCGATGGTTTCGAGTGTGTTTACATTCAGTCAGAATTCATTACACGCGTCGCTATAGCAACTAAAATGCACGCAAAAACACACATGACGTCGCCTGCGTGAGTACAGCAGAGCGCATGAGTGCATAATCCAATGTCAACACATTTATTATCAATGTTAACAGTTTATTAATTATTAACGTGTCCAAAATGTTAATTATTCATCATAGCTCATAAGCTAATTGAACAAAACCTCACAAGGCACTTACAGTCCAACTATTAGACTCTAATGGAATAACCCATAGTCGAATTATTCCTTGGCATCCTCACGTACTAAACTGCATTTTTATTTTTGTATTGTTTGCGTGCTGGAGGAACGCTTACATCGCGTGCAGAGTGACGTTAACATTTAAGCTAGCCGGTGAGAGAAAATGGCACTATCAGAATCTAAAGAGGAAAGTCGACAGCGAAAATAGGGCATACAAAGAAGAATGGAAAAGACAACTATGCGTTCATCCTACCTGGTTTTGTGAATGCAAAGCCGGTGTGTCTTATCTGCAATGAAGTTGTGGCTGTTTGTAAAGAATATAATACCAGACGAAGCATGGCACCTTTTGTTGCTGGTTGTCTGGAGGAAGCTGACTTTGGTTCGTTCACGTGTTGGCGCTGAGGCCGGCGTTATAAGCAGCGTTCACTGTTGGTTTTATCATCCCACACATTTCATCATGGCTATTTTAGAGGCGTGTCTAGCGATCCACAGACTCTTTTGAATGTCTTTCAGAACTTTTGAAATGACAAGCTCTCAATTCATCCCCAAATAAAACATTGCTGCAAAATGTTGTCGTACTTTTTCAAAAATGAACTGTGAGTAACTGTTGATGTAATTTTTCCGGCTCGCACCACCCCCTCCAAGCGGTGCTCGAACTCGGGTCTTTCCGCATGCACTGCAACTTCTCTCGTGAGCCACTAGAGGGCAGTTTAGGTGCACAGCTCTCACTAGCTGGCAATGGCAGATATATTTCAGAACCAGCCGATGTCAAAACGGCTGCGGGCGTGGGCCAAATATTATTGCTGGCCAGTTGCCGACCACTGCTCTAGATTAATTCAAATCATCCCTTCCCGCATATATAGTAACCATCAAGGCCAATCAGCTTTCAGTATCACAAATACATCATCACCCCGGTTAGTAGTAGAGTGGTGAAGAAATTCAAATTAATTAAAGGATCCCAAAACAAGACCAAATTGAAAAAGCCCATAGGATTTTACTAATGAAGGAATGGATGATGACGGCCATCGTGTATTTACAATGATCATAAGCACCATCTTTCTCAGTGTTTCTGAATAGATCATTTAAGTTATTATCAGTTTAATTCATCTGCGATGTCACGTGCCGTTTCCACTGAAATAACGGAGGTAGAAGCGTTAGGAATAATATGGTAATAAAAAAAGAAAAATAAACATTACATGAATAAAATGACACTTCAAAATTTTCCGTGATTGACTTGTTCTGAAATATTCTGTGTCTGAGATTTTCGGTGACGCTGGGCGGAGCTCACATGAATATTCATATTACAGTGCACGCTCCTCGGCTTACTTAAAGGTAATTAGCCTATGTTTCGAAGTTAACCTCATATTCCAACTTATTTATGCACAATAGTTTATTGTGTTATGTCATGTCGTTTGTTAGCTGTGTTTGAGGATTACAGCCAATGATTTGCACGTTAAACGAGCCAAACACTTTTAAGTATTTTTATGTTTCTGTTTTTCCTTGAGAGTCTTGTGAGTTTCCAAAATTGCACACAAGCATGATAACCTGTTAATTATGCATGTGGTAAACAATATAATTGTTAGGTTTTTGCCCCTTCGGTGCCTCATCCCAGTTTTCTGCATTGGCAATTGAATGAACAAATACTCAGCGCTGAGGGAGAGTGTAACATCTCACTTTATTTGATGTAGAATTAGTGGTTATATACAAAGAATACAAGGGGTGTAGAAAAGGTTTAACCAATGAGAGAGAGAGAGAGAGAGAGAGAGAGAGAGAGAGAGAGAGAGAGTACATCATATAGCTCAGGTTATAGGAATGCGATGCATATAGAAAAACAAGTAGAAATATGGTACTCTCCTGGTCCAACATCCAGGCTCTCCTTGAGCTCCTGAAGACCCTTAGCAGAAACCTATTCCTTATAGGGACTGGTCCCATATGTTAACCATAGGAACATAGAGAATACAGCTTCCACACACAGGAGAAAACCCTCTGTCCCATTTCTTTCAATGCTGAGACCAACATAAAATCTATCAATAATGTATAATATAACCTTGATTCTTTTCCAAAGAATAAATATCCCTGTACACGGACAAAGCAGATACTTTTATTTTTCAATTTGTTTTGAACACGACAGGCTTAATAATACAGGCTTGATGTAAATGTAATTTTATTATATTTGAATATTTGATTGAACGTGTGGTTTGCAAAGGCTGCTATCACTGGGACTGCATGAGCAAACCAAACAATAGGTTACTGTCGTAACCCACCTGCGTGAAGTTGGCCCCCACCCAACGCAAAACGCCAGCAAATTAGTCTCAGTCGTTTGTGCTCCGTTTGTGATGGTTTGTGCCGTAAAAGTTTTGTTTGTGCTGCTTTGGTTTTAAGATATTAAAAGAACATTTATAGGTCATTCTGAGGTCACTCAGCCCCCACATTCTCCAAATTCATCAGAAATAGCCTCGTTTGTTTGTGCTTCGTTTGTGCTGGTTTGTGCGGTAAAAACTTTGTTTGTGCTGCTTCCGCTTTTTAAAATATTATACATTGAATTATAGACGATGACGTCACCAGCCCCCGACCTGCTCCAAATTCACCCAAATTAGTCTCAATCGTTTGTGCTTCGTTTGTGCTGGTTTGTGCCATAAAAATGTTAGTTTGTGCTGCTTTGGTTTTTAAGATATTAAAAGAACATTTATGGGTCATTCAATTAAGTTAGCGGTAAGATTCAAACGGCAAACCAAATTAACTTGCATTAAACCGTAGCATTCACTATTACTGTTACTGTGCATTTTTCAACTTTTAACGGACACAGCGGATCATAGGATGTGGATGTAAAACAAACTCAAGGTAAGTGTGTTTTACTTGTTAATGTATGTTGTTACCTATGGTTGTTACGCGAATAACAGTGGTAAAATTAACATTTTCATTCATGCACGCACCATATAATCTGTTTGTTAATGTGTTTATACAATAGGCTAAATATGTGCGTTTGTACAGACCTATACAGTAAAGTAACCGGTCAAAGGTTTGGAAACATTAAGATTTTTTATGTTTTTGAAACAAGTCTCTTAACTTCACCAAAGGCAGTGTTTGTGAAATATTACACTTTAAATTCATTATTATTATTTATGTGATGTCAACGCTCAAATTCCTGCATCATTACTTCAGTCTTTAATATCACATGATCCTTCAGAAATCATAGTAAAATGCTGATTTTGTGCTCAATTATTATTGATGCTTAATTATTAAAAATGGTGCTTATTTTTATCAATGTTAAAAAAATTTGCATGCTTGATTTTTTTTTAACCGTGATACATTTTTGTGTTTTTTACCTTTCTATATATCAAAGATACAAAGAACAGCATTTATTTTGAATATAAATGTTTTTAACAATATAATTGTCTTTGCTGTCTCTTTTGATTGATTTATTGTGTCCTTGCTGAATAAAAATATCCATTTACATAAACACAACCTTTAAATGATTGTGTATCATGGTTTCCACAAAAATGTATGTTTCTTAAGCAACAAATCATTAGAATTATGTGACACTGAAGACTGGAGTAATGATGATAAATTCAGCTCTGATCACAGGAATAAATTACACTTTACTATATATTCACAGCTGACTAACACTGGAATAATATTTCATAATGTTACTGTTTAATCTAATGAATACAGCCTTGGTGAGCAGAAGAGACTTCTTTCAGAAACATTAAAGCCTAATGTTTTCCAACTATAATGTATGTGGAAACTCATGACTCAATGAATTAGAAATTAAGCCAAAGTGATTTTACTTTTGAAATGCTGTGTACTATCGAACATCTGTTAACACAAATAATGGACCTTTAAAACTTAAACTTAAACACTTAATACTGACATGCTACTGTCTTCAAACCAAAAATGCCACACATAATAATAGACTTGAGTGCAAACAACTTCAAGCCTGACTTCCAGAAAAGCAGATACTTCTTCTACAAACAGGAATCGGAAAACAAGGTTGTGTGGCATACAACAAAAACACTTGTACTTGTGAAAGTAATTTTAAATAATGAAATTAGTCTTTTGTGTATAATACAGCATGTGGGCATATTTTGTTTTTTTCTGACGCTCCTGTCACTCCACTTCTCAGGTCGTCATACATCTCCCAGACACATGGAGACCTCCTGCAGTAGGCCACATAATGTCCAAGAGCATCCTGGGTTAAGCCTCCTCTGAAAGCAATGAATTGCATCAAATAGCATCAAATTGGAGGGAAATTCATGCAAAGCAAATTCTGAGTTACTTCCCAGGTCAGTGTCAACCCACAGACGTTCTCCCAGACTGTAACTGTGAGAAACTTTTCCTGCACACACAGAGCACTTTCCTGAGGTACCTGTCTGGAATGTAGAGGACACCGTGATGGACTTTGGATTGGCCTGAGGCAGGGGGATTCCGGAAGGTTAAGGCCTTCTTCTACCGCGGTCTGAAGATGAGCCATGCCAGAAGCCTGCAGTACAGCAAAAGAAGTACAAACTAATGGAATTTCCCTTGTGACTTGTTTGCTGAGACTACAATACTGTGAGGAGCGCTGTTTTGTGAAGGAAACACACGCATGTTTTGTCATTGACTTTTCAATTATAGTGGAGATGTGGCACTGTGCATCAATTTGAAGAGCACCAGATTTCAGTCGGACAGCTTTGAATATTCCACTCACCAGCTCTGCCCTCTGTATGTAGGCCTGTGCATTCAGACCCTTTGTGGTGATGGATTTCACTAGCTGGAGGAGGTTGTTGGAATCCTCACCGCAAACAATATTTTCAACAGTGACACACAAGAAGCACAACATAAGCATTGACAAAAAGCATCAAATGCACATGTGTTCAACACAGAGATTCTTGATTTCCTGAGTTTAACAGGCTGTTGATTGTTTCCATTTTTCAACAGATCTACTTTCAGTTTCTTTCCCCTCACAGATGGATCTGCATGGAGCCATTCAGGACAAGGAGAGAGGTATGAGTTCCTCTTCCTCTTTTTGGGTGGAACCGCTAGGCCTCTCCAGTTTTCAACAGCGTCTTCATCTGTTGGATGGATGTTTGTGATGGTGTCAGACTTCCCGGAACAGTAAGTGCCCATTTCTGTCTTTCCATCACTACAGGTTGTGGTGGGTAGTGGATTGGTGTCTGTTGTGATCACTGTTGAAACAGTTGTCTCCTCTTCACCTTTTTCCTCAGCTTTTTGTCTTGCAGAACAAATTCGCATGTTGCCTTCAATGAAGGACAGATGTCGAGCAATGAATCGATCCACCCGAATAGGCAGGTTTTCATGCTTGAAAAGGCCATGTTTGATGTTTTTGAACTCTGCTTCAACATTGGCTGAACTTGCGGTGATATGGGTGCTTTGGAAGTGAGGGATCATTACTCCTGTCCAGAGTGGCAAGTAATTTACAAGCCAGATTATATTGGGAATAATCTCAGGGAGAAAGTGCATGTTGTCATGATCACCATTAGACACGGCAAGTGACCTGCTGTCCTCACATATGTCTGTCACCCACTGCCGTAGGTCTGTCTGTGTTTGGTCACATGGATCCACTTCTTCCAGGTCCTCACCCTCCACATCTGGAATGATGACACACTCTTCAGCAATTCTGGCTTTCAGGTGTTTCTTGCACCTCTCTGATATGAGGGGGGCTCCAGAGCTGTCATTGCCCTCTGCTTCGCTGAGAGCCACAACAGTAATGCTGCGTAGTAGCTCTCTTGCATCGTCCATGGATTGTGACATGAGAAGCTGTGCCATTGACCTCACAAAAAAATCTTTGATGCGATGTGGTTTCTTCTTTAAGCAGTCCCACTGGCAGATCATCTTGATGCAGTGAGCAACATCAACCCGAACAAAACAAGATGGCACTTTTGCTGACTGTTTGCAGAGTAAGACACCACAACACTCATTGACGTAGGTCTTTAGATCAGGATGAGGAGTAAAAGCCTTGACCAGAGCTCCGAGCAAAGCCAGAGAAAAGTCACTGACAACCTCCTTTGGAGTTGGTGCACCTGCGCGTATCCATTCTCTCAGCCAATGTGTTATGGCATTAACATCATGTCTCTCTGACAGCATTTGCACCACTGGGACACTTGAGTTCTCATCTCCTGCCAGAATGCCCTGATATAAAAATATATGGCCAGATTTACCACTTGGTCTCTGTAGTTTCCTCACGACTGAGCCAGTTGCATCAAAACTCACAGTGGGGTTAGTAGATGTCTTTGATAATGACTTGTACATATACATTTGTGTTTGACTCAATAGTGACAGAAAAACTTGTCCAGTCCAATGTCTTTAATGCTACCACTGTGAGGTGCACTGTATTTTAGCATCTGTAGTGACAAAATAGGGTCCTTGTCACCTAATTCTATGTCATTTCTCTCTTGCTTTGCTTTGCGCAGGGTGGCCAAATTAGGCAGATGGCTCGGCTCAGGATTTCCAAACTCCATCAGCTTTGTTGCCTCTGATGCCCTCCACACATGCGGCTCCATTCTACCCTCACACAGTTCTTTGGATATCTGCAAACGCAAGTTACCAGACATCGCACGTTTGGAACAGCCAGTGTGCAGGAGTCATCAGTGTTTTTAATTAAACACTTGAACACCATTGGGCTGTTCATTTCAGGCTCTCGGTCACATTTTATGTGAATGTGGCCACGACACTCCTTACAGTTGCCTCTGATTTCTATATATTTATCTGTGGCTGATGGATAGACCTTGGCTCTTTTAAAGACAACTGTGCAGGGGCATTTCACTTCTTGCCAAATGTGATGATTTATCACATGCGTCCAGATGCCCGACTTCAAAATTGTGTATTCCCTTTTTGTGTTTTGGAGAACTTGTTTTTGTAATACGTAACTGTTTCAGGCATGAATTCAATCCATTTCTGAAATGGAACTTCAAGATCAAAAGTCCAGGCATCTTTTGGTCTGGGGAAAGGGACCCTGGCTCAAAATCAGTGTCATCACTACTGCCACTTGTTTCATGATCACTTTCACGAGTAAATCCTAAAGCAGTCCAGATGTTGTGTCTGTTTAGTTTAACAAAAGTGTATAGAGCCTTTGCAGTGATCTTGTTTTCTAGCTGCTTTCTAAGCTCTTCCCAGATGCTCTGATTAGGAGTAGCTATATTGCCATTTTGTACTATGGCCTCTTTTGATGAGCACAAGACTGTGAAAATGGAATCTCTGTCAACTGCTGGTTTCTTGGGCATCTGGCATAAACAAACATAATTACCCACTGAAATAATCCTGACTCAAATGTCATCTACAGTTTACATATTTTATGTATTACTGTATTTGTCAGAATATAAGGATAAGTAATGTTGACTCCTAGATGCACAATGTATTAAAAAAAACTAACGTGCAGCTGTAATTACCATTTCATAGTTGTATTATCAATGAGTTTTTGTCAATCTTAACTTTTGAATGTTGTACCATTAATCTTGAAGTTAACTAATACTATTGTAACTGACAGTGTAAAACATTGTACTTACATTTGCCAGATTTGATTTAGTAACGACTTTTGTGGTTTGATTTTATATCTACTTTTCCTCTACTCATTTCCACTAGCACACCACTAGTGTCACTTGCACCTAGTGGTGGGAGTGAAGAGCAGCAGGTGAAACCCCTTGCAAATAAATAAAACGTTAAATCAGAAGAGACCAGTGAATGAAGTAAAAATAATTGTTTATTGAACAAATGACGTGATGATTATTAAGTCTTTTGCAATTCGATTCCTAAAAGTGTTCACACCGAGGAGAATTGTGCTTTAAGGTGAATTTGGAGCAGGTCGGGGGGCTGGTGACGACATCATTTATAATTCAATGTATAATATTTCAAAAACGGAAGCAGCACAAATGAAGTTTTTACCGGCACAAACCAGCACAAACAAAGCACAAACGATTGAGACTATTTCTGATGAATTTGGAGAATGTGGGGGGCTGAGTGACCTCAGAATGACCTATAAATGTTCTTTTAATATCTTAAAAACCAAAGCAGCGCAAACGAAACTTTTACCGGCACAAACCAGCACAAACGGAGCACAAACGACTGAGACTAATTTGGTGACGTTTTGCGTTGGGTGGGGGGCCAACTTCACGCAGGTTCAGAACCCTGGTTCTCTGAAACATCGAGTGGAGAGATCATCCGGAAGGGCATCCGCACCTGACCTCTGCAGAAGCATCCAACTGCACCAAGTCTGACAAGACAGGCAGGAGCGCGCAGCCAATGCCCAGTAAGGCCCACCCCTTACCTATGGGCATATGTAGACTGCATGCGCTGCTGTACATCAGTAAGTATATTCGCTTCTCGTGCTGTAAGCAGGGCAAAGTTGGTGGATCTCTCCACTCGATGTTTCAGAGAACCGGAAGAGAACTATTGTTCTCTTTCCTCATCTCGTGTTCAAGATCCACCTATGGGAGAGACATGGATAGCTCCCGATTGCCCAATACACTCACAGTGAGGTCCTGTTAGCCAGAACAAAGACGGTCACCCCAAGGGGCGGTGCTTGACACGCCTCATAATCATGAACCCTCCACACCGACGCACACACGATTCTGCGGTGTACAAGCAGGGCATGAAACGTGTATGACACACACAAAAGAAGGCAGGGTTAAGAAGACCCCACCCCCAAAACCGAATGTGTTACCGAGGTTCTGGTGACATCCAGCATATAGTAACACACAAACGTATGAGAAGCCCAACTGGCAGCAGAGCAGATATCTTGCAGTGATACTCCCCTGAACAGAGCCCAAGAGGCGGCCAAGCCCCTCATGGAATGAGCTCTGATGTTCCCTGGGGGTCGGACTCCCTTTGATTCGTAAGCCAAAATTATAGCGTCCACAAGCCAATGTGAAAGGTATTGCTTAGACAGGGGATCCCCTTTGTGTGGAGGAGCCCATGAAACAAAGAGTTGGTCACTCTTCCGGAACGCGCTGGTCCTAGCCAAATACGTCTGTAATATACAGACCGGACACAGGGCATTTAACCTTTTTAACCCTTATCCATAAGGTCTTGGAGAACAGCTTGGTAAGACAGCTGCAAGCAAATTCACCCAGCCACTGTCTGTGGAAATTAAGGAATGCTTCGGGGCTGTGTGTGACCGTTTGAAGGAATTAGATCAGAGAGTGATACGAATTGAGGAACTGAACCGTAATAACGCAGTCCGGACTGCGGATACGCAGGGAAGAGTGGGCTCCATCGGGGTCAGATCGGTGAACTTTACGGACTGTAACCGGTCTGGCCATGAGGCTGGACGTAATGTCTAGGGAAACTGCACAGACCGGACGCGAATGCTGAGGACCAGATCTGATTGATTGTTTATGATCCGGACAAATTACCGAAGATCATCAAATGGATTGAAAAATTGTATTTGCCTGACCTAATTCAACTACCCCACCGAACCTCACTTGTCCCTATCTCTCGGTTGGGAGGTCAGCCTGACAGCTTGGTCTGCTATCTTTCCCTGTGCACTGCCTTATCTCCCTTCAAGGACAAACCATAGAACTGAACTCGAAAACATCTGAAGTTATGGCTAACATTCTCACACAACACAATCTCAGACTCACGCACACCATACACAACTATCCCAACTATGAAACTTGAACTTGAACTTGAACTTGAAAACACAAAATATCAGAGACTGAGCACTGATATGAAGTGAGACTCCGCCCATCACACCACTCATCGAACACTTGCCACTTACAGCCATATAAAGACCGTGTAGAAACGGGCCTGGCATTCTGTATAGTAGCCAACACGCACGGGGGAAGCCCTAACGCGCGTAAGTTCATCCTCTCACGGGCCAAGCCCAGAGAGCTACCCTGTGTAGCGTATGGACGGTGCTCATAAATGATCAACGGACCAATACTTTGATTATTTATAATGACTCAAGCAAGACCGGCGCCGTGAAGTCTACAGACTGACAGGTTAACGGCCCTAAAAGAACACAAAACAGCCTCCACCAGAACAGAGACTATTATAAATAACAGCCCCACCTTCACACATACCAAAGGACATCCGAATAGATTATATGACTTTTAACTTAGTTATTTTTCATTTTAGGTGTGTTGTGTTCCCTGTATGTATGCATGCTTTTTGTTATAACCATTTTAGATGTGTTTGATAGGTTAGAAACTTATAGCCAGTGAATGCTTAAGGAAGAATGACGTCAATCCTCGCTGTTCCTTTAACTCTTAAGTTAAACTCCCCATGCTTGGTCTCAAATCTTTGTCTCGCAATTTGTAGGCCGGCTAGGTGTGTTGTGTGGTACTATGATGCATCAAACTCTTTCTTTTATGCCAAAACCCCAAAGTCTGCATACCAAAACCCCCAAGTCTGCTTATCTAAGAGAGCCATAAACATGTTAATGAGGCGAGACCCAAGACAAAGGGAGATTTCCCGCTTCGGAGTTCCTTCGCTCTGATTGGCTGTTCCGACAAAAAGAGGCGTGCCCGTCAGGCCCCTTTAAGACGGGCTACAAACGCTTCTTCGGTCTCTTTTTTGCTCTTTTTTTGCTCTTCTCCTTCCTTTTCTTCTTGCCCTCTTCGCTCTTCCCTTCGCCCCCCTTCGCCTTCTTCGCCATCTTCCAATGGATCTCATCACACAAAGGAACCAAAGTTGAATTTCCCGCGGACTCCAAGGACCCACCCTGCAAGATTCAAACACGGACCGGATCGCGGAATTCCCCTAAACGCACGAACTCACGACCAAGGAAACATATGCAAGTATCCCTTAAGCTGTCGTTATAAAGTCTTGAGCTTATACCAATAAGTTGGACTGATTTCTTTCTTGTGCTGCTCATAGGTTGTGTCGATAATACCACCGTTGCCTTCTCTCTCTCTCTCTCTCTCTCTCTCTCTCTCTCTCTCTCTCTCTCCTTCCTTCTTTCAGTTAATTTGTGTATGTTTGTTTATTGTTTGTTGATTTATTAAAAATATATATATATATTCACACGTGATTGCGATTTGAGTTGCTCATACATAGGTCCCTTTTACGTTGAACCTAACCCTGTTACAAATTAAAAGAAAGATATTTCTCCTGGCCAGAGAAACGTTGTTTAAGAGTTATTAAAAGGGAGATATGTGGTGGACAATTATCCGTCCTTTGAACTCAATTCTAGAATCAAAGAAATTTCTAAAAGTTGAATCAAGCCCTAGATATTAATAGTTGTTATAATCCGTTATAATCAACTGTTAATATCAAATTCCCCCTCTGTGCGGATCTGTGCATATTTGATCGTAACACGATTAAACGCATGCATAAATCCCGCACCATTTCCCCTGGGGCTAGATATTCGCTACATTATTGGTGGAGTTATGCGGGCATCGTTTTAAACCTGTGTTGAGCAAACTCAGTTCAAACTAAGTGTGTGTGTATATGTTTTGTTTGTTACACGCGCGTCGCGAGCAAAACGCACTCGCCCAAATTAAATTAGCTCATACCTCTGAACTCGGTGTGTTAACACGACTATTTGTCTATCATTTAGCCTTTGTTAACAAGTAAATCCGTTAAACTGCAGTCACAATATTAAAGTCGCTTCTGTAAAGACGAAGAAATTTCGTTGCAGACCATTTTAATATTTGTTTAAATCCCTGTAAGGACGAATAAGTCCGCAGTGGAAAACGTGATCCGAGCGAAGTTTCCTCCGATCACCCTTTAAAGGCCTTTTATTGTTGCGCTAGTCATTCATCGTGTATGCCCGATGCTGTAAACTAAGCGTATTTTGCTCCGTTTGAGTCCATGTGACAACCACTTGCACCCAAGGCAAATCACGACACTATTGTGTGTGTCGGAAATAAATCCTTTCCCCAGTCCGTTGATTTGCCCAGTCAAAGAAAGACGCTACTCGTAAATAAATGAAGTCGATTTAATGGAGAATCAGAAAAGCTCTGAGCTCAGGATTACAGGACCACAAAGTCAATAGCTGACACCTGGGCAGTCCAGAATGTCTCACAAGTATCTAAACACAATATTTATATTCTTGTCTTTTGGATCCTCCCTCGAGTCCTCTCCTCCAACTCGTGACCGTTGTCAGGCAGGTTTCCTCATTGGTTGCATCATATTAATCAGTGTTATCAGGTTGATTCCATCATCTCAGGTTACTCCATACTAATCATCAGTCTGCACACAAAAAACAAGAACCCCCTTGCCCCATCCCTTTTCTATCTGTAACTTTTCTGGTAAACAGATAGCGTCAACAGTATCAGTCTTGGACCTTTCACCCTGGGTGCATTGTTCTTTGTTTTTGAAAGAAACAATTTATTACAGAATTAGAAACAGTAACTTTGTGTTTGAACATTCAAGAACACGTCAAGGTAAATTGAAACATTTTAAACTACTATTAGAAATGAACACTTCAACACAGAATCAAACATTTTAAACTAATATTTCCTTCAATTCCCTCTCTTGATCTCTGAAAGAGATCACAACTCATCCAAATCCCCATCCCCTTCACAGTCATCATACTCATCCTCAGTCCTGTGGAATTGAAAGGTTATTGCAGTAACTATGACCCCCACTATTCCCAACAACCCTAGTACCCACCACCTTTCTCCTAGAATCATTTTCTTATGAGCAGTATTACCTGGATGTCTCCGTCCTTGAATACTTCTTCAATTATTCTCACCACTTTTCTATATCTTAACTTGTCCCGCCCACACCCAATTTTTGGTAGTGCAATAGCTGGTGTTTTTGTTTCCCTACACTTGTCTCTGAGGGCCCCCAAACTCTTGTCCAAATTGTTGTAGGTGGGTAGCTCCCTACACCACCGCTTTGTCACTAAGTGAAAAATACGTTTTGCCCCGTGTCTTGTTTCTACACACTGTCCAGGTGTAGAAATTTTTTTTTCGTAGTTGCTCAACCCCGTATTTTTTCTTGATCTGTTTAGCTACTCCCGCCCCCAACACATAATCAGCACTTATGCAATGTCCAATGGCAATATGTTCAGGAACTTCTAACAAATCTCCCTCGCTTTCAATTATCGAGAACGGAGTATTGCTGCTTTGTTGACACTGCAAAGTTGGGGCTGTGTGGTCTCCTTTAGTCCCTTGGTCCTGCTCCTCTGTGTCCTTCTCCTCTACTCCCTCTCTTTGACCTATATTCAGGTCAACCCTCGTCTCGTCCAGTGACCTAGATGGTGGATCACAATTAACACATGCAGACAAATGGAACCAAGTTTTTCCCTTACCCGCTAGTTTGACACAATGGCTAGTTCTTGCCGTGACCCTTAAAGGTTCAGACCATCTATGGACGAACCACTTCCGTCTCATCTGTCTCAGTCTTACCCACTGCTCCACTCCTGTCTGTTTTACTGGGGTGTCAACCAGTTCCTCGTTCGTTGGCACTTTCTGTCACTAATTCAAATGGTGTCAGCCCAGTTGATCTGTTGATGCTACACCTGATTGACATCAGAGCAATAGGAAGTGCACTTACCCAATTCATTCCCATGGTGTCACAAATTTTTGCCAATTTTTGTTTTATCGTCAAATTCATGCGTTCAACCTTCCCTGGCTTTGGGGTGCCACACAGCCCCATACCTATGTTTTAGTCCAAGAGCAGTTTCGACTTGCTCTAAATGGTCATTTTGAAATGCGTGCCATTGTCAGATCTGATCAATTTAGGAAACCCATGACGTGGTATCCCCCATATACTGATTCACCAAACATTTTACCACAGAGATAACATCCTCTTTTTTACAAGGGTATGCTTCAGGCCACCCACTATATCCATCTACCATCACTAGTAGATACCGTTTCCCATTAACTGGTACTATCATATCAGTGAAATCCATAACCACTTCGTGGCCTGGACCCTGATTAGTTGGAAAATGGCCTGCTCCTGGTTTCAATGCTGGTTTGACATTGTGTTCTTGACAGATTTTACAATTAGCTATAGTGCTGCTAATTAGATGTGGCATGAATGGGTGCCACCAGGCTGTCATTCTTTTAGTCATGTCACGCTCACTGCTGTGTGCAAGGCTATGCGCCTCCTTCAATACACTGGCTGCAGTGCTTGCTGGCAGGGTAGGTTTACCCCCTGGTCCTATCCATAGGCCAGTCTCGTTTACCTTACCCCCTTTGCTTATCCACTGAGACTTCTCCTCTGCTGCAGCACGTTGCTGTTCACTGAGAATGAAATCAACAGTTAATTCTTTAGCTATGTCAGTCAGTTCATCACAAGAAGTCACCATTAACTGGTGAACGGTATATCCAGCTGTTTGTTTTGCCGCCTCGTCAGCTGCAGAGTTACCCAACGCTATCATATCCGTTCCCCCAGTATGCGCTGCACACTTTACTATAGCTACTTGCTCAGGAAGCATTACAGATTTCAACAACAGCACTTCTTCCTCAGCATGTTTTATTGGCTTACCTGTCGATGTTACAAAGCCACACCTTGCCCACCCTGGCAGTTCAGTTAAGGCCGCTGAGACAGCACAGGCAGAATCACAATAGATGTTGACCCTTTGACCCCTACCTGCCTGTAACGCTGCTATTAGTCCTAACAATTCTTCTCTTTGTGCTGACTGTCGTCCTTCCAGTTTTTCAGCTGCCACCACTGTTCCCTGTTCCCCTACCATCCTCACTACAGCAAATGCTGCTGAAAGTGTTCCATCCTGTTTTTCTGAAACAACAGCCATCACTGAACAAATTTAATACCTCTCCAGCCAATGCAATTCCAGTCAGATCTCGTCTTACTCTGTTATCGGTCTCAGCGAGTGGCTCACAGTCATGTGGTTCTCCTTCTCCCATTAACTCTGCCATGTTCACTCCGGTGTGCATGTGTAGAATATTCGGGGCTGTCACTGTTTTTATCATCTTTTGTTGTCTTAACGCAGAGAAAGAAAATGCAGAGGACGTTATGAATGATACCACAGAGTGGTTCGATAGTACTTTCAATGGGTGGCCCATTACAATATGCTCTGCCTTAATGATCATCTTAGCTAATCCAGCTACAAAGCGAGCACACGGGGGTTGTTTCTGTTCAATGACCTCCAAAGGAGCACTCAGATAAGATAACACCCTCCTTTGTTGATTGTCTTTCTGGTAAAGTACCCCGCTGACACTGTTGCCATTTTCACTGACGTCCAAGTAGAAATCCTTGCCATAATCTGCCACCTGCAACTCTGTTGCCTTCTCTAGCGATCTTTTAAGGTCTATGAACGTCATCTCGGCTTCTGTTGTCCAATTTAATCTCCCCCTAGCATTCTTCATTCCTTGTTCCTTCACTAAGGCTCTCAACTCGACTGTTTTGGCAGTGTAGTCAGGAATGTACTGTCTGCTGTATCCTATCAGACCTAGAAATGCTAACATGTCCTTCACAGTGGTTGGTTTTGGATGAGAACTGATTGTGTGTATACTCTGTCTTGTTAAGCCTGTGCCTTTCCCTCCTATCACCCTTCAACAGGCAGTTCCCTTCTTTTCCCAAATACAAGTAGTCTCCCTTTACCATTACACACTGTCCCTGCACCCTCTCAAACTCTTCAGAATAAACCTCATTATCCACTCTATCATAGAACAGAGGACAGTGCAGGGGATCTCTGGGGAAGTAATTGCTACTTTAGACATTAACCATTCTTTCCATTCTTGATAGACCTGATTTATCACAGAAGTTTCAGAATCTTTTATTAAAAGCCAATAGATGTCTGCACCCTTTGGAGGCACTGTTTTGTCCCTTACCATCCACTGACCTTCCACCCTGGTATTGACATTAGCCCCCTCCCACTGAACAGTTGTTTTTAGTTCCATCAGGAAATGATATGAACACCCCATCTGGTGTACAAAAAATGCTTGCTCCCAATTTAACCAATAGGTCTCTGCCTAATAACGGAGTTGGTGCGTTTGTGGAATACAGATATTTATGTTTATGTAACTGCCCAGCCACCTTGACGGAGAGTGGCTTAGTCATAGGCCAGTGTTCAGTGTCCCCAGAGAACCCTTGCACTTCTACTGTAGAGTTAGATAGTGCTTCATTTCCCACCACTCCTCCTGTTATAGTGGAAAATGTGGCCCCAGTGTCCACCAGGGCCTTCACCGGCTTGTCATTGACCAGCATTTCTAGGTAGGGCTCAGCCTTGCCCCCTGCTGGTTCTCTGTGGGCCCCGTCAATAATGCTCCATACCTTCTGCCGGATCCCAGACTGAGCATTGTCTAGGCATCTGTTGGTTGGCAGGAGGCAGGTGCTGAAAATGGGCAGCTCGTCCCCTCCCACGAGCCCCACCTCTAAAAGGAGCCCATCCCCTTGCAGGTGGTTGCCCCCTATATGGGCAGTCATCTTTCCAATGGTTCTGTTCTCCACAAACGAAACAACCCCTCTATTTGGACTATTATAAAATCCCCTCTATTACCTCTTTTCATCCCTCCCCTATTTCCAAAGAAATCTGTTTTGATGGGTTGGGAGGCCAATCTTGATAACGATCATAAGGTGCCTCTTCCTGGTGCCATCTCTGGTCATTTTGAACCTTTGTTTTTGCAATGACCTCCTGCACTGGCATCTGCTCTTTTGCTTTCTTTTTCCTTTTTCTTTTCAGCTTCTATTTGCATTTTTAACAATTGGTTTTTAGCTTCTCTATTTCACTTTCCTCCTTTCCAGCCCTTTCCATTGCTTTGTCTACATGGTGTACAAAATGTCTTGTCCATGTCTCACTATCTCCTCCCCCCATTTCAGGATCATTTTCAATGCTGACTATTGCTTGTGAGGGGGTGCCCTTAATCACAGCCTGTCTATAAAATTCCTTGCATAATGGAGACAAATCTGGATGTTCTCCAGTTTGCTCCTCCCACTCTGCCTCACACCTATGCAGATATGCAGAGGCTGACTCATTCTGCTTAATTTTAAATTTTATGCTTTGATAAGTTACTTTTGGCACTGGAAAGTGGCGATCCATGGCAGTGCTCAGATTTGTTAAATGATTACTCAAACGGTCCCCATTGTCTGCACCCTCCAAAATTGAACCCAACAATGCTCTCATATCCCCTACGGCCAATTCAGTTCCATGTGTTAACAACGCCACTTTTCCCAACCATCTTCTGCCTCCCCTGCTCAGCTCCGAAGTTTAGCTGCTATGGCATTCATATCTGAGTGTCCCCATGGACGGTACTCTATTCTTTGACCTACTGCTCTCAATGGATAATTCCCTGGCTTATCTGATTTCTTTTTTAAATTTGAAAGCATTGTCTTGCTTCTAGTTCTGACTGAGGGCCCCCTTCCTTCTTCCATGCACATCTCTCTCTCTTCCTCACACCAGTCCCCTCCCTCCTTTTCACTCTTCTCATCTCCCCTTTCAAAGTCTAAGTCATGCCCTGTCACAGTAATAGAGTCCCTCTCTTCATTTCTGTCAATTTTTAATTTCTCTGTTGGTTTAGTCAATTTAGTAGCTCCTTTTTTAGTCTCTTCCAGTACCTGTCTACTCTCTGTTTCCACTGCCTGTAGTTCTCTCAATTTTCTCTCTACCAATTTTTCAATTTTACACTCTTCTTCTTCCTTATCCTCATCCTCCATTTCCACTTTTATCAGTCCCTCCACTATTTGTACTACCTTCTTTTCGTCCTGTCCCTCTTTAAGCGTGACCTGACCTGTACCCACTGAATATACCGGATATTGACTAGTCACTGGAGCACTTGGTGTTCTAGGAACATATGGTGGTGGAGTTCTGCCTTCAACCTGAAATTGTTCTTTGCTCAATGCTGTAGCAGTTGCTGCCATGCGAGTCCAACGCCTCAATTCTGCTTCTGCCTCCTGTATTTCCTTATCTATTTTCCGTTTTGACCATACTGAACAATTTTCTCTTTTCTTTCTTTTGGAGTCCAAGTTACTTTTTGCTCTTTTTTCTTCCTCCCTTATTATCCCAGCTAAATTCCCTTTATCCTTAGTATCTTCATCCCACCTTCTGTAATTTGCCAACATCTCCCAATTTTTCTTATTTCCTTTGCTCTTTCTTTCCTGTCTTTTGGTTCTGTCTGGGCCAACACCAACTCACAAATCCTCTCCCAGCTGTCTCTATACGTCCCCATATTTTATGCTTTTTATTGATTATCCTTTATTTTTATTTACCTGTTATTCCAATTACAATTTCAGGCTATTTTGTCAATTCGTTACAATATTTCATACAATTCAAACAATTCAATGATTTCTAACAGTATCACCTACAATATGACGACTTGTTTCTTAACAGTCAAATACCTCATTTGACATTTCTAACCTGGTTCTTAACAGTCAAATACCTCATTTGACTTTTCAGCTTTTTTGATTCTCTCAAAAATGAACTCAGCAACCCAACACTCAACTCATTCATTTAGATTGTCCAATTTGCAGATTTTTTATGAAAAGGCATCTGCTTACCTGTTAAGATGTTCTGCGCAGAAAGTTGAGCCTTGGTGTCACCTCGTCCTCGCGCTCTATGAAAATTTGTGGCAAATCCGGGTGCCCCCTCCAAATTGTCGGAAATAAATCCTTTCCCCAGTCCGTTGATTTGCCCAGTCAAAGAAAGACGCTACTCGTAAATAAATGAAGTCGATTTAATGGAGAATCAGAAAAGCTCTGAGCTCAGGATTACAGGACCACAAAGTCAATAGCTGACACCTGGGCAGTCCAGAATGTCTCACAAGTATCTAAACACAATATTTATATTCTTGTCTTTTGGATCCTCCCTCGAGTCCTCTCCTCCAACTCGTGACCGTTGTCAGGCAGGTTTCCTCATTGGTTGCATCATATTAATCAGTGTTATCAGGTTGATTCCATCATCTCAGGTTACTCCATACTAATCATCAGTCTGCACACAAAAAACAAGAACCCCCTTGCCCCATCCCTTTTCTATCTGTAACTTTTCTGGTAAACAGATAGCGTCAACAGTATCAGTCTTGGACCTTTCACCCTGGGTGCATTGTTCTTTGTTTTTGAAAGAAACAATTTATTACAGAATTAGAAACAGTAACTTTGTGTTTGAACATTCAAGAACACGTGTGTGCTTTAATGGTAGTGAAAGGTTCATGCCAGGCACTCCCTCGATCCTCCGATCGAAAGAGAAACTAAAGTTATATATATAGAGAGAGATTTATTGTATGCACGATTAAAGTGGAGTCACTGAACCAGTGAACACGCCCAAAATTGAAATCACGAAGCGCTGGGAGTTGGTACTGCCTCTCTGACAAGGCGAACGCAGTCCCTCCTCCCTACGTCATCTCCGCAGCGAACTCGATAACGCCATCTCGTGGACATTATTCGTAGTTCTGCTTCCCTTCTGCTGCTTTTCTTTGAAGGTTAATTCTGCCTTCCCCTTTTGCTGTTTAGTTCTGCTCAGAACTGTAATTCTCCTCACTGTTACTGTTATTTGACACTCTGTCTCTACGACTCTTCACACTTATTTGAATTTGTGTTAAACAAATTTAACTTAAATTAAAATAAAGTTGTATCTGTGTCACCACAGGCACTCAATGAGTAACGCCCCCTGGAGGTCATGCTCAGATCTTTCCTCCCATGATTTTCCTCTGAAGTGTTAGTTCTGCTTTGAGAGCCTATTTACTGTAACAGCAAATTCCCAAAATTATTCTAGCACCCTAGCACCTGGTTATTTGAAATTTGGTTTAAACTGAGTTTAAATTCAACATTTTAAATTAACATTGAGTGCCTTTGGGACCTTACACTCTGAGCACACAGTCTCACTAGAGGTTATTACTCGACAGCGCCACCGCTCTGTCAGACCCGTAATAACACCTAGTGGCGAAAACAAGCTTAGAGTTTTCCTCCCTCTCTTACCATTTCCTGTTACTTTGTTTTGATTTTTGATTTTATTTTAATCCACCTTATTTTGATTTATTATTTTTATTAATTTTCAATCCTTGGTTTTTTTTTTTTTTTTCAGGATCCATAGACAAGACATTCTCAGGGGAGTCAAGCCCGCCTCCGTACACAGACAGAAAGTGCAAGGGCTTAGACTTAACCCAAAGGGCAGGACCATGAATTCGTAACAAATGCCTTGATAGGAAACGGAGAAACTTCGTAATTTGTATTCTTCCACTTTTTTTAAAATAGCTTTATGAGTGATACCAAAAAAAATGATGATAACTTTCAGAAGGTATGTGATGAAATAGGCATTGATGAGTTGAGAGAGTGCATTAACTTACTAAAAAAGAACAAATCTCCAGGCAATGACGGGCTAACGGGAGAATTTTATAAGACATTTTCTTTTGACAGTAAGTTGTTTGCAATGATTTTTGCTAGAAGAATAAAGCATGGTTTAGAAAAAATAAGTCCGGTTTATGCAAGGTCGTCATATTATAAATAATATTAGACTAGTCTTAGATATGATAGATTATAATCAATTTATTGATGATGATGATGATGATGATGAAAAGTTTCATTTTATTTATTGACTTTTATAAAGCATTTGATACAATGAGGCATGGTTTTATTTTCAAAGTTATCAAATTGTTTGGTTTTGAGATGTGTTTCTGAAAGCAGTTAAAACATTGTACAATGGATGTAATAATTCTGTCAAACTTGCTTATGGTACTTCACAAAGGTTTGATCAAATCAAATCAAATCACCTTTATTTATATAGCGCTTTTAACAAGACCAATTGTTTCAAAGCAGCTTCACATTGTTAACAGGAAAGTAATGCAACAGAATTTGTACAGCCGTTCTGGTGAAACGATGATGTTATCCAGCTAATTTCAGGTATCATATAGTGTCAATGCGGGCAGATCGGTAATATAGATGAAATTTAGGTGTCCCCAACTGAGCAAGCCAAAAGCCAGAGGCAACGGTGGCAAGGAACCAAAACTCCTTCAGGGTCAGAATGGAGAAAAAAACCTTGGGAAAAACCAGGCTCAGTCGGGGTGCCAGTTCTCCTCTGGCCGACGAACAAACAGTGTATGATTATAATTCTGGCAACACAGCAGGTCTTCATTCATATTAGGTAAATAGATATTCGTAAGATTATTCGAAAGATTGGAGTCATCACGCCGAAGACTGGTTTAATGAGGATGTCGTGTCGATGCAGCATTTACAGTGGGGAGTTTATTTGACACGCTCTCTGCAGACATTTCAGGGATGCGTTGGTCATGTCCAGGCGCTGGTCCACCATCTGATCTGGATACGGCCCGGATCCGGCTGACTGCAGTAAACCTCGGGATAAACGGAGAGACTAACATTAGCGTAGATGCCATTCTTCTTATGATGTAACGAGTACATCAGGTGTTATGGGAAGTGTTCCCAGTTCCGGCTGACCTAGTTAATGCAGCCTAACAATCATTTACTGATTTGAATAATAGAAATTAATAATGTTTTATGTGTAAGCCATAGTAAAGAGATGTGTTTTTAGTCTAGATTTAAACTGACAGAGTGTGTCTGCTTCCCGAACAATGCTAGGAAGACTGTTCCAGAGTTTAGGCGCTAAATAGGAAAAGGATCGACCGCCTGCAGTTTCTAGGTATATTCTAGGTATTATCAACTGGCCAGAGTTTTGAGATCGCAATAGACGTGATGGAGTATAATGCGTTAAGAGTTCGCTCAAGTACTGGGAGCCAAACCTTTTAAAGCTTTGTAAGTAATTAGTAAGATTTTAAAATTTATACGATGTTTAATAGGAGCCAGTGCAGTGTTGACAGAACCGGGCTAATATGGTCATACTTCCTAGTTCTAGTAAGAGCTTGAGCTGCTGCGTTTTGGACCAGCTGGAGTTTGTTTATTAAGTGAGCAGGGCAACCACCCAGTAAAGCATTACAGTAATCTAGCCTTGAGGTCATGAACGCATGAATTAACTGTTCAGCATTTTCCATCGAAAGGATGTGCCGTAATTTAGATATATATTTTTATGCAGTTTTACAGATGTTAGAAACGTGGCTTTCAAATGAAAGATTGGTATCAAAGAGCACACCCAGGTTCCTAACTGACGCGAGGACTTGACAGAGCAGCCATCGAGCGTTAGACAGTATTCTAGGTTACTACTTGCAGAGTTTTTTGTCCAATAATTAAAAATTCAGTTTGATGTTCATCGTGGCATTAGGCAAGGATGTCCTCTCTCTCCTTTTTTATTTTTATTAGTCGGCCAGGTTTTGGCAATGCATGTAAAGAGAAATCAATATGATGGCATCACAGCTTTAGGTGTAGAATTTAAACTTTTATTTATTTTTTTTTTTTTTGAAAAACAAATTTGAGGTACCAAAAATAATTAAAGCTGCGAGCAGCGATGACGGGCCCAAGCCGGTGGCACCGCCACCCTGGTGTCTTCGGGGAGACTGTGCATGACAGGCAATATGCATTTAAACAGGAGAATATTTTTTGAAAAATATATTAAATATGCCACATTTACCGCAGCAGCTGGTGCCACTATGACCACAAGCCACACCCATGATGTCATTGAAATATAGATTCATTTTATTGTCATAGGATATAATAGGTCACTTTCAAATATTTGCAGTTATCTTTTGCAACTCAAAAATTCCTAAGTCCAGAAGGCCAGTATTTAATTCAAGGCATTTGTATAGTTTTTCTAAAAACTTTTTTTCACACTAAAGTGATAGTTATTTGTGATAGCCTATGAAATGAAACGCATCTAAACTCTATTGTTGCGTACGTGTAAACATGGGTAAGCACAACACATATTATACGTTAAAATATCTTAAGATCAATCATCATTACGTAAAGTACATTAGGCAAGTTGTTTATTTATTTATTTTTTGTAGTGAAAATAATGTTTTAATAAAATGACTGTCAAAGTCATTTGAATTCACCTCATTAACTGCAGCATTCGGTGCTGCTATGACCACAAACCACAACATCTATGAGATCAATTCAATTTAGATGAGTTTCATGTCAGATGATGTCAAAGGTCAATTTCAAATGAGTGCAGAATACCGCCTGAATGCCGATGTTGTATTATCCTAACATTTCTCTTCATGTGTTTTTGACCTACCTTAGCTACTGTTTGTTCACCAATCTCATGCACCAAAAAGTGTGCTTTCATTTAAATATGGAAGGTATCCAATAAAAAGTGTTAATTACAAAATTAATAAATGGAGCCAAATCACAGAAACCGCAACGTCGATTTTAATATCAGTGTCAGGTAAGAGTAAGATGCGTGTCTAAATTTTATAGAAGTTTATTATAAACAGCCACTTTTATAAAATCATGTGAAATTTACTTTTTTAATAAATTTGAATTCTATCAGTAAATAATTAATTTAAAGGCATGCATCATACGTGATCTTTGCAAACACAGCACATGACCTTCTGTAAAGCCCATGTATCTTGCATACACACACACACACACACACACACACACACACACACACAGAAAGAGAATGCAAAGACAGAGAGGCATGCTTTAGCTGTCAGCTACCCATCCCCTCCACACACCCACACACACACACACACACACACACAGAGCCAGAGACAAAGAGGCAAACAGGGATTTTTGATTCATTACTAAGTCAACAGTGACATCTTTTGGACAATGAAGGGAGGGCAGACAAAATATTATAAAGATTTTACAAGAAATTAGACATTTTCTGTTGTCATTTTTTGTCCGTCATTTAATCCCTCGCCATAGCAGCACCGTTTGAGATATCCTATAATCGCTATCGCACTATAGCATCTTCAGTGTCGTTGTTTCATGTTGACTGAGTTTGGTGTCGATTCCATGCATCTCCTACGAATAGTTTATAATAACTCAGAGCCTGATTTATCCAAAATTCCAAATTCAAACCAAAATATCTGACTTCCTGTTGGTCAGAGCTAATGACTGTAAATTAGAAAGATGTCCGGCTATGATGAGAACAATATATATACAGAGTTTGGTGACTGTAGATAAAACTAACCCCCACTTTTGTCAAAAGGTGGCGCTACTGACACACCCTCCACCACGCCGTTTCTAAGACTTTGGCCATATATACTGGAAGGCATCACTGATGTGTGTGTTGAGTTTCATGCCATTTCAAGCATGCTAAGAGTCTCAAAAACACCCCAAAAATTATTAAACTTTGACACGTTGCCATGGCAACAGTATTTAAAATATCAGGAATCCATTCATATGTCTATATCTGCCATGCTTTGACATTATACTGATGAAGTTTGAAGTAAATCGTGTGAAAATAAGACGGTGATTCAAAGCATTTTTGAAAGTGACACACTTCCTGCTGCCAGTTGGTGGCACTATAACTTTGACTCACAAAAGTTATATCCATGTGATCGGCCTCACACAACGAACACACAGCTGAAGTTTCATCCAAATCGGTCAATGTATGCAGAAGTTATAACACACTTCCTGTTTCCCATTTCTCGCCATAAATTCGTCTCCTGCCAGGCCAAACCGTTCGAGATATCAGAAAAATATATTTCGCAATTTAGCATCCTCAATGCCTTGACTTCATGCTGACCGAGTTTGGTGCTGATCGGGTTAATCGCCTAGGAGGAGTATTTCAAATTCCACAGTATGCATTTTAAAACGACCCATAATAGCTCACTTCCTGTTGGGCTGACGATAACTTAGAGCACGAAAGTTTTTCGCCCGATGAGCTCTATATGTGTACCGAGTTTCATACTAATACATGCAAGCATTTTTGATTTATGGACAGTTTTCTTTTTTTTTTTTTTCATGGGGGCGCTGTCGAGCCCTCCCTGCCACGCCTGGGTACCAAACCCAGCCCAAACCCCTGATGACTTCCTGCATGGTCAGACGAGTGTGCAAAGTTTCAAGAGTTTTCGAGCATGTTAAGGGCCCCAAAAGGCGAAAGAAAAAAATAATAATAATAATAATTAAAGCTGCGAGCAGCGATGACGTGGCCCAAGCGGTGGCACCGCCACCCCGGTGGCTTCGGGAAACTGCACGACAGGCAATAAATGCGCATTTAAACAGGAGAATATTTTTTACAAATATTTTAAATATGCCACATTTTCAAAGCAGCTGGTGCCACTATGACCACAAGCCACACCCATGATGTCATTGAAATATAGATTAATTTTATTGTCATAGGATATAATAGGTCACTTTCAAATATTTGCAAAGTTAAGTTTTGCAGCTCAAAAATTTGTAAGTCCAGAAGGCCAGTATTTAATTCAAGGTATTTGTAGTTTTTTTTTTTTTTTTTTATCCATTTGTCACACTAAAGTGATAGTTATTTGTGATAGCCTATGATATGAAACGCATCTAAACTCTATTGTTGTGTACGTAAACATGGGTAAGCACAACACATATTATAGATATAAAATATCTTAAGATCAATCATCATTACCTAAAGTACATTAGGCAAGTTTTTATTTATTTATTTTTTGTAGCTAAAATAATGTTTTTCAAAATGACTGTCAAAGTCATTTGAATTCGACTCATTAACTGCAGCAGTTGGTGCTGGGCTGAGCACAAACCACAACATCTATGAGATCAATTCAATTTAGATGAGTTTCATGTCAGATGATGTCAAAGGTCAATTTCAAATGAGTGCAGAATACCATCCGAATGCTGATGTTGTGTTATCCTAACATTTCTCTTCATGTGTTTTTGACCTACCTTAGCTACTGTTAGTTCACCAATCTCATGCACCAAAAAGTGTGCTTTCATTTAAATATGGAGGTATCCAATAAAAAGTTTTAATTACAAAATTAATAAATGGAGGCCAAATCACAGAAAGATAACGTCGATTTTAATATCAGTGTCAGGTAAGAGTAAGATGCATGTCTAAATTTTATAGAAGTTTATTATAAACAGCCACTTTTATAAAATCATGGCAATTTGCTTTTTAATAAAGGAATTGTATCAGTAAATAATTCATTTAAAAGACATGCATCATACGTGATCTTTGTAAACACAGCGCATGACCTTCTGTAAAGCCCATGTATCTTCATTGAAATACAGATTCACACACACACACACACATACACACACACACACACACACACACACACACACACACACACACACACACACACAGAGTCCAGAATGCCAGTATTTAAGGCATGCATTAGCTGTCAGCCACCCATTTTTTTTCCACACACACACACACACACACATACACACACAGAGCCAGAGACAAACAGGGATTTTTATTCATTACTACTAAGTCAACAGTGACATCTTTTGGAATATTTTTTGAAAAATATTTTAAATCATGCCACATTTACGCAGCAGCTGGTGCCACTATGACCACAAGCCACATTTATTGATGTCATTGAAATATAGATTAATGTTTTATTGTCATAGGATATAATAGGTCACTTTGAAATCATTTGCAGTTATCTTTTGCAGCTCAAAAACTGGCTATGACCACAAACCACAACATGTATGAGATCAATTCAATTTAGATGAATTTCATGTCAGATGATGTCATAGGTCCCTTTGAAATGAGTGCAAAGTTATCTTTTGCAGCTTACATTTTTTAAAGTCCTTAAGTCCAGTATTTATCTAAAGGTCTTTTTATATTTTTATTAACATAATTATGAAACTAATCATATAACACTATATTGCAGTGCTCTTCAAATCAAGTTCAGAATGACATTCAGAATACTGCAGGTGCAACCATCCCCTTACACACACACACACACACACACACACACACACACACACACACACACACACACACACACACACACACACACACACACACACACACAGACACAGAGAGAGACAGAAAGAGAATGCAAAGACAGAGAGCCATGCTTTAGCTGTCAGCCACCCATCCCATCCCCACACACACACACACACACACACACACACACACACACACACAGAAAGAGAATGCATAGACAGAGAGGCATGCTTTAGCTGTCAGCCACCCATCCACACACACCACACACACACACACACACACACACACACACACACACACACACACACACACAGAAAGAGAATGCATAGACAGAGAGGCATGGTTTAGCTGTCTGCCAGCCATCCCCCCACACACACACACACACACACACACACACACACACACACACACACACACACACACACACACACACACACACACACACACACACACACACACACACACACACACAGAGCCATAGGCAGAGCCAGAGGTAGACAAAGAGGGTTTTTTTTTCATCATAACTAAGAGAACAGTGCCATCTTTTGGACATTGAAGGGAGGGCAGACAAAATAAGATTCAGATTAAAAATATTAAATAAAATAAATATATTGATCTGAAAAATAGTACATCAATTTTAAATTCACCCAGGTTCAATTACCGAACATACAGTCTTAATTTAATTTAAATCAAACAATGATTTTACAAGAAATTAAACATTTTCTGTTTCCCTTTTTCTCCTTCATTTAATCCCTCGTCATAGCAGCACTGTTTGAGATATCCCATAATCGTTCGCTTCTATAGCATCTTCAGTGTCTTTGTTTCATGTTGACCGAGTTTGGTGTCGATTCCATGCATCTCCTACTGAATAGTTTATAATAACTCAGAGCCTGATTTATCCAAAATTCCAAATTTAAATCAAAATATCTGACTTCCTGTTGGTCAGAGCTAATGACTGTAAATTAGAAAGATGTCCGGCTCGATGAGAACAATATATACACAGAGTTTGGTGACTGTAGATAAAACTAACCCCACTTTTGTCAAAAGGTGGCGCTACTGAGCCCTCCACCACGCCTGTTTCTAAGCCTTTGGCCATATATACTGGAAGGCATCACTGATGTGTGTGTTGAGTTTCATGCCATTTCAAGCATGCTAAGAGTCTCAAAACACCCCAAAAATTATTAAACTTTGACACGTTGCCATGGCAACAGTATTTAAAATATCAGAATCCATTCATATGTCTATATCTGCCATGTTTTGACATTATACTGATGAAGTTTGAAGTAAATCGGGTGAAAATAAGACAGTGATTCAAAGCATTTTTGAAAGTGACACACTTCCTGCTGCCAGTTGGTGGCGCTATAACTTTGACTCACAAAAGTCATATCCATGTGATCGGCCTCTTACAACGAACACACAGCTGAAGTTTCATCCAAATCGGTCAATGTATGCAGAAGTTATAACACACTTCCTGTTTCCCATTTCTCGCCATAAATTCGTCTCCTGCCACGGCCAAACCGTTCGAGATATCAAAAATCCCTTCGCAATTTAGCATCCTCAATGCCTTGACTTCATGCTGACCGAGTTTGGTGCTGATCGGGTTAATCGCCTAGGAGGAGTATTTCAAATTCCACAGTATGCGTTTTAAAACGACCCATAATAGCTCACTTCCTGTTGGGCTGACGCATAACTTAGAGCGCGGATGTTCTTCAGCCCGATGAGCTCTATATGTGTACCGAGTTTCATACTAATACATGCAAGCGTTTTTGATTTATGGACAGTTTTATTTATTTTTTCAAGGGGGCGCTGTCGAGCCCCCCTGCCACGCTCCGGTACCAAACCCAGCCCAAACCCCGATGGCCGCTGCTCCGGCGAGTGTGCAAAGTTTCAAGAGTTTTTCAAGCATGTTAAGGGCCCCAAAAAGGGCAAAAAGGCGAAAATAATAAAATAATAATAATAATAATAATAATAATAATAATAATAATAATAATAATAATAATCCTTAGAAAAACAATAGGGCCTTCGCCCTTTCAGGCTTGGGCCCTAATTAGATATATTGAGGCATTCACTGCGGTGTCAGGCCTTAAAATGAATTGTGATAAATCTGTATTGTTTCCCCTTAAAGATGGCTCCTCTAAAGAAATAGAAAACATCCCTGTTAAACACAAATGAACAGGTGTAATAATTTGTAAAAATAAAAGACAGAGGAGTCAGTTAAACTTTGAACCAGTTATTGAGAAAACAAAAAAGAAATTTAGTTTGTGATTAATGAGGGATATATCAATAATTGGGAGGGTATTATTATCAAAGGCGGAAGGTATATCTAGATCTGTATATGCATCTTTATCATTAGATGTGCCTCCTAAGGTGATTAAGGCGTTAGATAAGATACTTTATGATTTTATATGGAGAGAAAAGCCACATTACTTAAAAAAAAAGAGGTAATATGTAACACCAAAGAGCAAGAGGGACTTGAGGTCTTAGATTATAGTACACTTCATTTTCATTTTCAAAATGAAATGGTTAATATAATTTTTAAAGAATAGAGAAAGACTTTGGAATGTATTTCCTAACTATATTTTTAATACTCTTGGTGGCATAGACTTTTTGTCGAAATGTAATTTTTCTGATGACAACATTCCTGTTAAATTGGCCAGTTTTCATAGACAAGCCCTGCTAGTGTAATGCAGGGTCAGAGGCAGTGGGATCCATTTGCAGCATTTTATTAAGAACAATCGTCATCAGACAGGCAGGGGTAAATCACCAGCAACAGAAGATCAGAGACAAGGCAGAGACAAAACGATGAGGCAGGCAGAATTCAGGGCAGGCAGCAATGGGTCGTAAACGAGATAAACAGTCCGAGGTAATACACAAGAATCAGCGTAACCACAGGGTAACGCTCAGAGATGTCAGCCAGGGCAGAACAAAACTTTGCACTGAGGAGATGGGAGGAGAATTTATAGTCCACAAGAGTGTTATCAGGTGTGCAGGTAATCAGAGCAGAGCATGGGATTATGGGAAGTGGAGTCCTGGGGATCTAGTATTCGGGTGAGGAGCCCTCTGGTGGTGATCGGAGGGGACCACAGAGACCGTATTTGTGACACCCCTCCCTGCGAGCAGCTCCTGAAGCGAGGAAGTGGTTGACGCCGGGGCCTACCACGTGGACGAGGGGCTGGTCTCTCAGGGTGAGCCTGGTGAAAGTCATTGAGGAGATTCGGGTCTAGGATATCTTCCGCATTGACCCATGATCGTTCTTCTGGACCATACCCTCCCAGTCCACCAAATATTGTAGCACTCTACCCCGGCGCCTGGAGTCCAGGAGCTCGTGTACTCGATAAGCCTCCTGCGCCTTCGATGATCAGAGGAGGGGTCTATGGTCACCGGTCTGCGTCCTGGTTCTCCTCCTCTCGAACCACCTGGGCGGGCTTAAGCAGAGACACGTGGAAAGTGGGTGAGATACGGTAGTTAGAAGGAAGGGCCAAACGATAAGATACAGGGGTTATCTGTCTAACAATCTTGAAGGGACCCACGTACCTAGGACTGAGCTTTTGCAGGGGAGACGGTCGGAGATCTCGAGTTGATAGCCAGACCCATTGACCCGGTTGGTAATCCGGATGAGGGCGACGACGGCGATCCGCTTGTACCTTCTGACGTCGAACAGCTCTTTGAAGGTGTACATGTGCCTCGTCCCACACATTCTCACTCCTCTGGAGCCAGTCATTAACAGAGGGTAATTCTGATGGTTCACCCGACCAGGGAAATACAGGGGCTTTTGTCGAAATGTAATTTTTCTGGTGACAACATTCCTGTTAAATTGGCCAGTTTTCATAGACAAGCCCTGCTAGCATGGACATTGGTATATAAGCACAATTTTTCACCACACAATTATTTCATATGGCATAACAAAGATATACTATTTAAAAATAAGTCACTATTCTATCATACTTGGTTCAATGAAGGGATTATATTAGTAAGACAATTGGTGAATGCCAATGGATATTTGTTATCATATGCTGAATTTCTACAAAATGTAAATTACCAGTTAAACCAGGAGAATTTGCTCTTGTTCTTGACGCCATTCCAGAGTGTGATGTTACTCTTAAAGAACTTTATTTCAGTGGAAATCAATATGGACCATCTTTGTAGTAACATTTTCATTGATAATATTAATGTTTTAAAACAAAAATTTTGCAATAACAATTCAATGTCCTTTTTTATATCACGCAGAATGATCATTTGGAATGCAAAGAACAACATATTATATAGTTATTGATTTTATTAGGAAAATATCATATTCATAAAAATAAGTTTTTCACATTTTATAAATGACTTTAAATTATATGTAAACCTTTTTGGAACAAACTAAAAACAAAAAGCGATGAAAACATGTAATGCTTTGAAAGCACTTTCCAGAACTGTATATGTTTGCTTTGTATCTTTCTAGTGAGTTTTTTCCCTTCTTCTTCCTCTTCTTTCTCACCATAGTCCCTTGGTCTTGCTCACTGGGGTTGTAAGGCAGTATTCTTAACGCAGCACGTAAGCTGCTCACATACAGTTATTGTGAAAGTTGCTTATACAAATCCTTTTAATTGAAAATGTTCTTCTTCAAGGTTTATACATCCAACATTAAGCACATAGCGAAGGAATGAAGACCAAGAGACAGGAGTGCGATTAATTAAAGAGAGATTTACTGAAGAATAGTTTGCAGTTTCATCAGCAGAAGCGGCTTCAGGTCTCACAGGAGTAGGCCACACTCTCTCTGCATTACATACATTATGAATATTATTTGCATATTGTGCACAGTACACTACTACTGTAATTACACTATTACTACTAATAGCATGTCATGTTGAGTGTAGCCTCCAAATAAGTCTGGGTTTTACATAGGCCTACTGGTCACTGGAGGGCGCTGAAGAATATCATTTAACAGGTTTATCAAAGATTGGCAACTTTTTGGAATGTTCTGGATTCATCGTTTTTGTCTGCCAGCAAATTAACCACATGCTGAAAGCTTTAGAAATTGTATTAAGTAATTAAGGTTTGATATCAGTTTGAACGCACTACCATTTTCATTTCATGTTACCCAAAATTTGAGTCTATTCCCTTGCTTCAGAGGACAGAGATTAGTGGAAGCTTTTCCACCACTGAATAAAAAATAAAAAGCTGATTGTGACTTTTTGTCTGCAACTGTGACGTTTTCTCGATTGCGAGTTTATATCTCACAATTCTGACTTTATTACGCGCAATTCTGTCCGGCTTATTTCTCATAATCCTTTATAACTTCATAGCTATATATAGTCCTATAGAAAATGAGAGATAAAATGTCGCAATCATATACTCTTTATTCCGTGACGGTAAGCTTTGTATAGGCTAAGTTTGACTCACAGAAATTAATGAAATGAGAAAACAGACTAATAGTCTACATTTATAGGCTAAACATCTCTATCTCTGAATATCGGCGCTGTTTATTTCCCTTACTGCTTTGGTGATCTAAGGTTTTGAAAGAAGTCTCTTATGGTCACCAAGGCTGAATCTATGTGATGAGATACAGTAAAATGGTACAATTGCAAAATATTATTACAATTTAATACATAGATACACTGTAAAAAAAAAAAAAATCCGTAAAATAACAGAAAATAATAGTTCTTGTTTTTAAATGTCCACAGAGCTTTTATTAAGTTAATTTTAGTATGTCAAGTTAACTGCATTAAAGTATTATTTGGGTTATTTATGTATAATTCTTTTTTTTTTTTTTTTACTGGTTTAGTTAAGTTTATAATAATACAATAAAAAGACATGGGGAAAAAAAACCAGTGAGGAGTAGGGGACACCAGACTAGCCTGCCAGATCATCCGAATGCACGCATGGAGATCAATGGGGTGCCGGATGCCACAACATGGTCTCCCACACCAGAAATCATCGTTTGTTCGCGGAGTATATATAACCCCGACAAGACCTATGTTTCACTATGACGGTAACACAAAATTCAGCCTGCGACTTTTACACACATTTGTTACACTTGCGCAATCAAATTAAGACGTATGAAACACGATACGAATGAAAACTCTACGTTTTTCGCTTATTATACTGTTTTTAAATCCAAAACAGTCATATTACCCAAAATGCTTTGCTGCTTACGCAAACACGCAGCGCTGTTATTGGCGCACGTGATTATTGCGAATTCTAAGCAGAAAAGTGGACAAAGATTCTTCAGTTTTTGTCAAGTTAGTTTAACCCTTTAGCACACACGAGCAAATCTGTGTGGTCAGTCTTGGCTGGTGCGTTGATCAGAAATGTCAGTGCATCACGTGATCAGTGGGCTCACTGGCTTGGCGTCGAGACAGACGCGCTGGTCATATACAACAACCATTCAGCGTCATCAACCACACGATGTTTATTTTAGGTTTCAGACATTTATTAAATACACACAAGTACCAGCAAAACAATACATTTAGAGTTTGTAAAATACACGCTGATGTCTGTAAAAGTGGCAATAATAATAATTTCCATGAAACTTGGACAGCAAGTTTACTTTCACATCAGATACACATTGTGTAAGTAACTTCAGCCTTTCCTCTGTTATTCTCCTATTCTCTCAGTTCACGGCCACCTACTTTCATGTATTTGGAGAAAATAAAGTGAAATAAATAAATAAATAAAATAAAATAAATAAAATGGCGGGTGGCCATCGCGCATGTCGCTTAAATAACGCGATCCTTATAAGGTGTTTAAACAACAAAACACATCCACTGTAATAACTTGTGAGAGACGGATCTGTTCAAGGTGGATCTTTTACTCGGGAAATAAGCAGCAAGATAGCATCACAGCCAGGCGGACTCCATCTGCACACGAATAACAAGTTAAAAGAGATCTGGTTGTCATTTGGCAGTAATCGATCAGCAGGGTCGCTATTTTACAAGATAAATTTACAGGGCGGATATCACATTATGAAAAAGATGACTGTGGTAGATGGATATTACTTGTGATAGACAAGGATACTAAACATTTTGTATTAGTTAATTGTTATGCCACCAATAACAACTTGAACAACGAAATACTGTTTTCAAAGATCGAATCTAGAATCCAACATTTTATGTTCTTGTATCCTTTTGCCAAAGTTATTTGGGGAGGAGATTTTAATACTGTGTTTGATGCAACCATCGATAGATGGCCCCAAAAAAAGCAGGCCTGGCCCTTCGAGTGAACTGGATAATGTGTGTTTAAGATTGGGCCTTACTGAGGTCAAGCAGCAAAAGTTAAGAGACAATGTGCAAATACTATTGGCTAAGTAAATATGCAAGTCTAGTCTTACATGTCACTGTTTATAACACAGGACAGTCATCTGTTGCTGGGCCGCTTTAAAAACAAAACAAATTGGGGGCATAAATGAAGAGTATACCCACTTCTCTAGGCACCACTACACCACTGGAAATGACGAACGTAAGAGCTGTGAGGAAAAGGGAAGCCATGCTCTCTGTCATTAATGTTAATCACTCACTGCTCTTGACTACAGAACTTTTGTAGCTTTAATAAGGATTAATCTGTATTTAATTCATAATTTATGCAGTGCAGACTGTTTGATAACTTTATTCAATTTCTGTAGCCTATTTCCTACCGGTTGGATGGGAAGGGCACAGGTAAATATGACATGGGCTTATGAGAGGGTTGTTTTAAGTTGAAGATTGAAGCCTAATAAATGTTAAAAAGCGTTCAGTTACACTGTAATGTTGAATGGCTATAATTAATGTTTAAATTTGGGGAAATATTTCATAGAGACAGTATCTGCATCAGTATCAGTGATACTGGCCTTCGTTCATAAAAGATGCCATTCAACAAATATTTAAAATATATTGTCTTTGTAATTTGGCGATTTACTGTGAAATTATTACATCATAAAATATATTAAAAACATGTAAACGCTTGTTGTACAAAAGGCCAAGCTTTAATGGCGTTGGTGCCCTCCAGGACATTTATTTTATTACACTTATGGATACGCGTATTATTACTGAATCACATGATTATTATTTCTGTAATTTCATTGTTTAAGTCAGCAGAACTAAATGTCAATCAAAGACTGTTTCTGTCCAGACATGTACCGAAGTCGCTAACTTCTGCGCTGCGGCAGTTTTGTATTGATCTCCGTGCTGATCTGGTCCAATTTCGAACAGATTTTTGTTCATACTGTGTGCGTACATCTTAAAAGTAAGTAGTTACATACTCTTTTATGCATCTGTTGTTAGATTTAATTGCTGTTATGTTATATTACGATGCTAAAAGTTGGTTTATTCCTTTGAAGTAGTCAATGCGCACGTAATGCGCATTCATTTCAGCATAAACCACGCTGAATAAGGTTTTAAATGCAACTTTTAATATTATGTGGAAATATTTGCCTGATTTGATAGTTTAAAGTGCATATACTGTATGTATAAACCAGAAGAAATTTACACCTGCTGGACTTGTTATTACTGTTTCTGTCTCATGATTGTATTTGTGTTCATTATGGTTATTATTGTTCATTTATAGAACCACACTCATACTGATGTATGACACAAAATGGAAAAGTAAAGGACTTTTTTGTGGACATGGACCAAGTGATTTATTGTTCTGCCTGAACCATCTGTAGCGGTTGTCACCTAGTTTAAGAACTACACCTTAACAACTTTCATACAAAATTTGGTCCTTTGATCCGGATCCAGACAGCTACTACAGCATCTCCTTTGGAGAAACTTGGACCAGGGAAGGTTATTGCCTTTGGGACAGTTTGCAGCCTCTGTTGTGCAACATTTGCTGTGCAGAAACATGTGTATGATCATAGCAAGCCAGAAGAGGATGTGCGTGCATCAGTAGCCAAACTTTCTTGATTTTTCTGGGATCCCAAGACCCGTGTAAAGTGCGTTGATGTGTGTTTAAATAAAAGTGTTTTTGCAAATTATTTGTCATGACTTCTCGTTTGAGAATAAAACTTCAACACACAATCAGTTGCTCTTTTTATTCAAAATTAAACTACTCTCATGATGTACTTTTATCTTTAATACAGTAAAAATGACTATATGGTCTATCATTTTAGCCGCTAAATAAATGTAATTAAAATGCGAACAATTGAATTGTCATGGATTGCTTGTAGAATATTGCTTGGAAGAACCAAAACATTTCATGTGAATGTACTGCAGGCTTGCTCATTTCACAGCTTTAGTAGTTCCATATCAGCACTGTGTTAAACTGAACCCTGAGTCACAGCGCATCAAGTGCTCAAAGGGATTTTTAAGACATGTTTTGTCATTTTGTAAACTAAATGCACCGTTTTTGGGAAAGCTTGGCTGAATAAAGTTGAACTTTATCATGCCACCAGATACATTTTATAATTTATATTTACATGTTTGCATTATCTACATGTGTATGAATAAATGCAAATTCTTCCATCCACAATTTCTCCACTAAATATTATTTTAATCAGTATTGTGCTGTTCTTTTGTATTGTTGTGAAGAGTGTGAATGCACTGAGGAATAGCCAAGGATATAAAACCTGTGGGGATAAATGAAGTCTGTCACAAGTGAATTGGATTTTGAATTGAATATTGTTTACTTCGGTCCTTACAAACAATTTCTTCATAATAAATGAAACAAAACAGCAAAAAATATACATAACTCAAAAAGGTGTAGGCTGAAGCCACTGCTTATTATGCCTACCCTTTATACACATTTATCTAATGAGCGTCATTTTCTCTCTCTAATGGATTAGATTAGTACAAGATAAACAATATAGTTACATGAGACATTTTCCAAAATGTACCAGGATAATAACAAAGATCATATATAAATGTACACATTTCAGATATCAATACAACAGATGAAGTACTGCATACACCAATTATTTATATTGTGATATAAAATTATCACCTTGTTTTTAAACATTTTCTTACATTTACAAAATGAATTGCACAGTTTTAATTCCTTCTCAAAATGATTCCATCGCTTTACTCCTTTGACAGATATACATCTATTTTTATATTAGTTCTTGACCGTACTTTTTTAAACATGGATTCCTCTTCGTTTATACTGACTTTCTCTTATTTCAAACAGCTTCTAAATATACAGTTTGGAAGTAAATTATTATATACTTTATACATCGTCTGTGCAGTTAAAAAAAAAAAAATCAGCTAAATCAACAATTTTTAAAGCTTGTAAATTAATAATTTATTTGTTGGTTCGTAATAGTCAGCGTGTTTTATAATCCTTATTGCTCTAGTGTTCACACACTTCAGCATGCCGATGCTTTTATTAAGGTCACTGAGCTGAAACGAAGTAGATATTCTTCTAGAATGAGGTGAGCAATAGCCCTTTCACACAACGGGACAGTAATGTTCGGCAAAACTACCGTCTTCGACTGTTGATATGTAAACTTTCAGGAAGCAATAACTAGAGTGACATGTTATATATTTTTGTATTTATAACAATACTTATCTAGAAAATACTTGCATAATTATTTCTTGTTTGCAGTATACTTTAGGAAAGAGCTCTGCCGCTAGTACACTTAACAGCGATACAGAAGTGAAGTCGCTGGCTGAGATTCTGCAGGAAATACGTTAGCAGCGTTTGTGCATAGAGTCTATTGGGTAGAAAACATCTCTGGCCCATCTGGGCTCGGTTTCAGCTGGCGCCGTGTGTGGAAAGGCTAACTTATATTGCTAGGGCAAGCGTAAAGACTTTGATCAGCTGTGGAGCCATACATAAACATCATGTCAAATTGAATCGTAGACCTTATTGGATTGTAAACACTGTTTGTTACAAATTAATTAATATTTTATCTATTTACTATCTTTTATCTATTTACATATTTATTTAATTTTTAAATGCATTTTGTTGCTATATGCCTAGTTGAGGGTGTGGTTATAAAAAGAAAAGGACAATAAACATAAAAAAGAAGAAGAAGAAGAAGCTGGCGCGGTGTTCAGCTCCTCCAGCGTTCACACCGAGCTCCACAGAGGATGTAAACTGTAGTTGGTGGTCCACTCCTCTTTCTGTAGGTGATCAGGAAGCTCTCTGCAGTGCCTGTGTCACTCCTGCTCACCCTGTACAAATAAATCGAAACCGTTTATCCACACTATCCTAACAATACAATCCAAGCCATGAATGCTGTGATTCAGATAAATGTAATGTCACTGGCCACCTGTTCACTGTAACCAGGGATGGCACTCAATGTCGTCTAAACTGGGACGATCTGCCGCCACGTCACTGAGACACCAGCTAATCAACTGTTGGCACTCTGTAACACACAACACAGTCTTCAGGAACACAAAACAACAAACTTTTCCGGGGTTTTATCTCTGAATGTTTGCTATCTCTTGCCTGTAGACAGCTCTCTAGGGTTGAACAGGCTGCTTTGAAGGAGATCCCGTGTCCGACTTTGATGGGAAAGTACAAGATGTTGTAGAGGCGTCACCCCCACTGACCAAACAGTAGCCGGTCCTGCATGATAGCGGCGCTGATCAAACCACTCAGGAGGGGGCGATCTAAGAGTGCCTGAGAGACACAAGAAGACCAGAACCATCCACTGAAAAAGTTCCACTCCAAACAAATTCTCTTTGTATGATCATTAAAAAGTTCACAAACATCCACAGAGAGCAAACCTACCTGCAAAGGATGTGTAGGCCGAGTCCTTTAGCAGATCTCCACAACCAAAGTCCAGCAGCTTGATGTCATAGGAAGCTGTGGAAATCAGCAGGTTCTCTGGCTTGGCGTCCCGGTGCAGGACTCCGCGACTCTGGCAGTGCTTCAGCGCGGTGATCAGCTGCCCCAGCACTTTCTTGGCCAAGCTCTCATCCAGACAGCCGTTCTTCTTGCAGAAACTCTGCAGATCTTGGCAGGAACAGGCCGTTCCAGGATCATGCCGTCGAATCTGTGTGTCGCTCAAACCACCTCCCACAAGCTGCAGGGCGTTGGGGCAGGCAGGAGCCCAATTGACCCGGATCATCAATGCCACCTCCAGCGGCAGCAGAACCTGACCTTCCTGCAGGGACAAATGCTCTATTATATCGAACGGATGAAAGCGAACAACAGATTCACGCTGAAACTTACAACTTCCAGCCTCTTTTGGGTCCTGTCTTTAGAGACGTACTTGATGGCAACCTGCAGACGGATAAACCACAGTAAATCACACCTGCCTGATTGTGACAGATGACATTTACTGATTTAACACTTATAAATACATTTATAAAGGCTGTCTGAACAAAGGAGGAAAGAAAATGTCTTACTGGCAGTCCGTCAGACATGCAGATCCCAGCATACGGAGCCGAATCCTCCTCGTCCAGCAGCGGGACGATCGCATACGCTTCTGCAAAATATACGATCAAAGAAATGTCTAAGAGAAAACACGTTGCAGTATTTACAGCCGTAAATGGACATTACTTTAATGCAGCTTTTACATCAAACAGCTGAAGAATATTTTAATGACAAATCATTTAATAACTGAGCCATAACTTTTTTAATGTAACGTATTCTCTGACTCTCTTTGGCGGAGAAGAGCGCTTGGCAGCCGGATTCTCCATCCTGGCTGCTGCTCTGCCTCTTCCTCTTCCTGTCTTCCGACTCATGTCAGCCGGATCTGCAGACAACAAACAGGCAACTCAGAAGTGCAGTGAGGATAAATATCTAAATGCACGTCTCCGATTGCCTCAGCTGCCTGCTGGGTCTGGAGCAGCTTGCGGATCCTGATAGCGATCAGAACAGGTCTCAAAACATCAACTAATTAGTAATATTTTAATAACACACAACAATCAATGTCAGTGGTTCTGGTTACATCAAAGAAATACTTAAGGTTTTCAACTTCATATTTTTCAGCGACAAACACGCCATTAACTGGTACCATAACCTACAAAAGCTTATTCTGACTCTCTGCGAAAGCTGCTTGCAGACGTGGACTCTCCTCACATCTGCTCCCTCCCTGCTTCCTGCTCTGCCTCTTCCTCTTCCTCTTCCTGTGAGCCTGACCTGCGCGGACACAGAAACAGGCAACTCCAGAAGGCAGTGGGGATAAATATCTCGTGGCACTCCTGCCTTCACTGTCTGGGCCTGGTCTGTGCAGCGCGATCTTCTGATAGCGGTCATCAGAACCCGAGCCCCGTAAAACCTCCTGGCCAGCCGACCCGACTAGAAGCGGCTCTCGCGGGGATCGAGGGCAGCTTGAGAGCTGGAATGTTCCAAACATCAAAATAGTTACTTTATGTTTTCTTTATATTTTCAGTGACAAACGAATTTTATGTGAGCCACCAACCAATAAAAGCTTATTCTGAACCTCACGAGAGCGTTGTAGGCGGACCTCCGTCATCTGCTCCCTCCTGGCTGCTGCTCTTCCTCTTCCTCTTCTGTCCCAGCCGGATCTACGGACACAGAAACAGGCAACTCAGAAGGCAGTGGGGATAAATATCTCCTGCCTCACTGTCTCACTGTCGGGTCGGGTCTGGCAACGGATCTGATAGCGGTCATCAGAACTGAGTCTCCAAACATCAACTAATTAGTAATATTTTAAATAATAATCAGCCAATCCCAATGTCAGTGGTCAATTACAAATCATGCTCATACAGTTATTACAATTTTAAAACAAAATGCAT